>JBBPRI010000173.1:0-40587 GCA_038092955.1 Boletus pseudo-olivaceus | reverse complement strand
TGGTCTGTGCGCATTCCTGTAAACTATATAAACCTGAATGAACAACCGAGAGCACCAGTCTGGTTCTCTTGGAGTTTGCCCATAAAGCTTCTCTAGTGAAGGACTCAGTAGCTTGATTACCCCTCCCCTCATCCTTCACATCCAGTCCAGGACTTGTGGAGTAACTCTTGGATTATATCTTTGTGGTTGTTTCAAAAACTATAGTGTAGTCACTAAAGAAAAACTACAGTACTAGCAACCCAAAATAGGGCTTGCTTAAGTAAGCTACTAATGGTGAAACCCATACAATATGAGTTTCCAACAGCGCCATCCCCGGTCGAGTTCCCTTACAGTCCACACCCCACTTTGGTCAAGGTAGCAACAGTAAGACTGGTTCTTTCTCTCAACTTCCATAATGTATTTCCATGGCTTTTTTTTTTGCTTTTGTTTCACCATACACCCCAGATTCCCCTTGGCTTGATTCCCGCAGATGGGCCCTCCAATACACCATAAAGCGTATCGAAGACAGTGAACACGCTCCCCACAACGCTTCCCACAACAGCCTGCCATGTCCTCAGATACGCCAAATATATAACGTACCGCGAAAAAAAGAGGGCGATGCTGATCAACTGTTGATTCGGGGAGGGGAGTAACAGGAAAGATCGTACCCGGAATGATAACCTCGAGCTCGGAGACGGTTGATCACATCAATCTCCTGCCAGTTTCGAGTCGTCTTCTGCATACCCGGGCGGTCACGCGTGTGAATGAGGGTATACATAACAGTCGATTGAACAGCCAAACGAGATGATCAAAAGATACCGATGATATATTGGAAAGAAACAAAAAGAAATCGTAAAGATGACGTGTTGGACCAAGTGAGATAAATAAATCAAATCAGTCCGTGATGCTCAAGGAAAGAACGGTAAGCTCCCCCAAAAAAAAGGTTCTCTAAATGCTCGTGAACCACCAGGCGGATAACGCATGCAAAAACAGAATGAGCGGAGCTAGCGCTATGGTGGTTGACCAGCATATGCCTCCTTGGTTGCCATGGCTTCCTCGATCGCATGACATTGTGAGAGGAGCTGTAATATGACAGTACGCCCACAGGCGTTGCGGATGAATGGCGTCTGCGAGAGTTGAATCAGTATTCCCAACATAGAGCACTCCCCGACATAAGATGAAACTGACGTTCAGTAGTTCGCCAGGCCCAGGTCTCGCCGCTGATTCCCTCCCACAAAGTCTCAAAAATTCGTGAAACGCACGCGAGTAATGTTCAGGGTGTGTCAGCGGAGGCCACTGCGAGCCAACATGCCGTGCGGTTTGGATGGCAAACGACATTTGAGTTGATGGGGAAGCAGGCATGGAGAACGGAGGAACAGTCTCTGCGAGTTCCCAGACGGTTGCCCCAAGGGACCAGATATCGACCTTCAGCGCATTGTAGGGACCGCTACGAAACGATCGTCAGAAACGATGGTTAATGAAATAACCAAGGATACTTACGCTCTCATCTCAGGTGCCTGTACCCCAACGCAGACCAAGAGTCAGACCATGAATTGAATGTTTCTCGCGCGTTTGCTCACCTGCCAGTAAATAACCCCCACTGCCCCATTCACGGTAGGTGCGTTTCGATCGACGCGAACAGCGTTCGAAAAGTCCGCTACACGGATGTAGCAATACGTGATCAGCATCACCCTTATAAGTCATCACAGCGTTCAGGTGACCCACCAAGTTTCACGACACCAGCCGCGTTCACCAACAGATTATCGCTCCTGACATCTCGATGAGCGATGTGTTGTCTCTGGAGATGATCCAGGCCATGGAGGATCTATTCGACGACGCAGACAAGGGCTCGTTAATTCATAGGCATTGACAAGCAAGGAAGAGACCCACGTCACTAGCAAACCTTCCTACTAGTCTCTCTTGCAAAACGAGGCCCTCTGCCACCAAACCGATCACGTCCGCGAGCGATCGCTCCATGAGTTCCATCCGTATCCAAAGCGAGGTATCTGTTACGCTTGCAGACCTGGCATCTTCATCTCGAATCGAATTCGAACCGACGTAGACGGCATCAAACAAGAGTAAATGCTCATGGTCCAAATTCTTGAGTACGGAGAGTTCGTGTAACACCGAAACCAACTTATTAGATACTGGCGAATCGTCTGACAAAGTGGACGAAGATGCAAGGGGTGGTAGTGGTATCCGCTTGATAGCCACGTGTGACGTGCCAGGCGGTATGGGCCTTTCAGTGCTTTCTTGCTGTCCTTCGTGCGATCGAGCATCCGCAAAAGAGGAAGCGACACGGGCAGCAAACACGGAACCACTCTCGCCCTCGGCGATCTCCACAAGGTCAGCGAAACAGGATGTCGGATTGCGAGGTGTGATGTAGGGCTGCAACTGCGCCAGAAGTGGGTGCGTAGGTGGCGGTATCGATGCGTGCGATTCCGACAAGGACATCTCTGCGGGGTGCGAACATGCTTTACTTTCTTCTCCGCCCTCACTCTCGGCATCGACACCGCCGAAGGTATCCGTCATTGAGCTGAGCATTCTCGCCTCTGGGGCCAAGCCGCCCTTTGTCTTTGGCGCTGTGGAAGGGGACACCCCGTTCACTCCCTTTGGTGTCGGCAACGATACGCTCTCGCTCGTCGAGCTGGACGTCGTGTCTGTGCTCCCACGTGAGGAGTGAGTACTAATCGGCGACGACACTGTGCCGCCCATTGCCTGTAACTGAGTGACACGCCCAAGGGAGGTCGTTCTAAACCTCGACACACGGCGAGGCGTCGAATCTGTCTCCATCTCAACAGGGGGTGGTGGAGGTGCTGGCCACTTTGACTGCGGGCCATCGCGGAGGAGTGACGCCGAGGAAGTTTCAGAAACCATGGAATCGTCAAGCGCTTCTCCGTGTTCTTGTGTATGTGGTGACCCCCCGCCTATCTCGGATTCGTCGTACGTCGAGGTCTGGGATTCAGTGTCCGCGGTAGAAACAACGCTTTCCCGCCTAGAAGCCAACGAGACAACATCGGACTCGACCATACTCGCAATTGCTAACCGAACAACCTCGGTCTTAGCTGTTGCTATTGTCACAGGCGTTACCGTGATCGTCGACAAGTCTGAATCGCGGCCACTCTGGTTAGCACGGGTAGGATGAAGGGTCTGAGACGAGTTGGGGCGGGAACCCGGTGGCGGTGTGCGTGATGCAGTGGAGTCGTACTTGAAGACCTTTTCGGGAGAAGGGACTGGGGGTAACGGTGACCGAGGAGGGGGATGCGGGAGATTAGGTTGAGATGGTGCTCGTTTTAGGGGTGGCAATGGTAATGTAGGTGGTGGGTGAGGAGACTTCGGTGGCGCCGGACGCAGTTGCGCACGGATCTGTGATGGAGAAATAGGGATTGGTAATGGTTGCGGTTTTGCGCCAAAAAGTGGGTTTACGGGAGATTTGCCAGATATGCCTGTTATAACGTTTGTTCTGGGAGTCCCGAAGGGAATTGCAGAAGGGGATGCGAGGGGAGCAGGCTTGGGCTTGGGCTTCGGTGGAGGAGGGGGCGGAAGGCTGTCAATACTAGCTCTGCGTGGCGATTTTGGTGACGGAGGGGACGTCGACGCAGGTGGACCTTGGTCTTTGCCAAGGGATGAGACGTTGGGACCAAGGGAAACATCGGGAAGGAGTGGAGTTGAGGGGGCAACTGGTGACCTATCCACTTCTTTCACTTCCTCCCTTACCGTTGTCGTTTTGTCAACGACGACGGCTTGTTCTCCTGCATCATCATCAGGACCATCCTCGGTCTCTTTGGCTTTGACTTCCTTTGCTTGCTCTTCTTCTTCAATACCGCCTATCGTCCCTCTCGCATGGGGTCCAAGCGTAAGGTTCATTCCAAAGGATATATCTGGCAGACTTGGGGCCGCTGTTTCTGGCGACAAAGAACTCGACCCCATCGCTGAAGCACTCCTACCCTCGCCAGTCACTGAAAGGGGTGACATTAGCCGAATGGTTGTCCTCCTCTCCTTCGTGCTGACGGCATCCCCACCCTTTGAGCCCATCAGACCACTCGATCTCTTCCCTTTACCGCCAATCACACTGAACAACGACTCGGACCAGTCCTCCAAACTGCCCTCCTGGTGGAAGGATAACCGAGGTGGGAGCATTGCCGGCTTGATTATCCTCTTGTCGATCACCAACGGCGGTGTCGGAGATAACAACCTCGCTTCCTGTGCCAAATCCATCACCGCGTCTCCTCCGTGAACAGCGTTGGCACTGTAAAAGGACGAGATGTCCATAACTTCGTCGGCTGTCCCGGGGATGTCGTCAATGGAGCTTGTTGTGCGATCACTATTTTCGGGTATGGATACTTCGTGATCTCCCCCTCTCCTACCATGCTTGCTTACGCCAGAGGGCTCGCCCAGAATATCTTGCGTGGGAACGGGAGGAACAGGTCTGTTGGGTGGAGGTGGGCCCCCCAGAACGTTACACCCATCTTTCTCTTTCCTCGGTGTCCATTCTCCCTTCTTAGGCGAAGCATAGGCAGGGGGAGGTTCAACGTAGCCCTCCCCATCGTAGAAATCTGATGACGCGTTCGCGACGTGGTATATTCTCCTGGGTGGCGTCCGTGGTGGTGCTGACACCGGTCCTGGCCGCAGACCTGCACCGACAGAGGAGGGTGAAGGTGGCGGTGAGGTAGAATGATCAGAGTGGGTGTATCCACGCGGAGGAGTAGGTATGGGGAGAGAGATGGAGTGGGAGAGCGGAGATGGTGCACGGGAGACCGAGGACGGAAAAGGGGCATGTTCAGCATCGTATTGGGCACGTTGTACCTGGATCTGCGGGAAGGCGGGTGTTCGTGGTGTCTGTTGTTCCTAAAGAGGTATGTAAATATCGAGATTCAAAACCACAGTAAAAGAGAAAAGGATGATCACCTGCGACACGCGTTGTATCCTTGAAGCGTGACTCTGGTGTGAAGAAACACTTGATGTGTCGAACGGAAAGGGCTCGATCAACGTTTCATCCCCCATCCCTCGGTCCACATCCTCGTCTGGACCGTCCCCGTCCACAAATACATATTGCTCTGATGCCTCACCTGTCGCACCCTCGCCCCCTCTTGAGCCACCGACACCCTCTTTCGTGCTTGCCGAATCACTCGCCAGCGAATTCTTGATGCCACTCACAAACGACTTCACTGAGAACGACGGTGCTCTTGGTGAACACGTAGGAGCTGCGACGGAATACATTGAAGGCGGGTGGATAGTGAGAGTCTCTCGACTTTTTCCTAGACTCGTGGAACGTGGGACGGGTTGCAGCAGGGTAGTAGAAGACGAGGCAGAGGTGGTCGGAGGCGTCACGGTTAATGCGTGAGGGGATGCGGGTCGTTCGGTTGAGTAAGCAGTACTTGAGTTGGCTGGTTTGGCATTTGAGATGACGGCAGTTGCTGCTGCTCGGCGTCGGGCATGGATCGTTGCAATCTCGTCCTCGTTGAACCCTACTTGTGATAGGGCAGCAGACCAGGATGGTGGGAGACCGATATATCTGTTTGAACGCAATATCGAGTCAATATCGATAGCTAAATTGCCTATGAAGTGCGTGCATGCGCGAAAACGAAGCGTTGGCACTCACCCCTCGTCAACATGTATATGGTGCTGTGCGATATACAAAGTAAGACACGGTGATTATCGCAATCGGAAGACATACTCACCTGGAAATTCCAAGGTGACGACACCCCCTCATCTCCCTCTGCATTCCCTGGTGCACCCTCGTATTCACTGACGCTCGTACTCCTGCTGACACTCCCGGATGCGCTGGCGGTATCTGAGAGATCCTTCCTCGATCTGTTCCTCTTCGCCAGGTTGGCAAGTTTAAAGACGCCCTTCTTGGGTTTCACGCCAGTGACGCTCGCCTGGCTCATGGTGTAAGAACTTGAATTAGCACCATTCAAAATGTATATGCCGAGATTCGCGTTGGGATTGGGGCTGGTATTTGGACATGAGCCACTCGAGTCTGTGCTTCCATCCATGGAAGGGCCTCCCCAGTGGTCGCCTCCACCTCGACCGAAGGACCTGAGGGAACCCCCAGATGCAGAAGGAGCAGGCGAAGTTGCCGCCGCCCTTCCGTTGACACTTCCCAAAGCGCCGTTTGAGTATTTTCCAAACTCGAAGCCGGCATTTGGCATGGGAGGATAGGGTGTGGAAGGCGTGGCGGGCCCTGAGTTTGATTCTGGGCTGAGAGAAGGGGAGAGTGATGCGGCTGAACGGCTAAAGAGAGACCTGTTGTAGAATGCAGAGGGAGGGGGGTTTAGGGAGGGATTGGAAGAGGAGGCATGCCTTGAATCCTTGGGCGGCGGAGGTGGCACGTCTGCAGAGCGAGGCGATCGAATCAATTGTTCGAGAAGAAAAATAGATCAGGGACACACCGAGCGAAGCGGAAGCAGAACTAGACTTGAGCTTGAAGACATTGAGGGCGGAGAAACGAGAGGACGGTTTAGCACCGTTTTGGGTAGGGTTGAGGTATGGCATTGTAGTCTGGTGGAATCGTCGTCAGAACGGATGGGTGTTGGTATAACCGCGAGCCGTCACGAGGATAGCATGTACGTTGAGGACGTGAAAAGAATGGGCGAGTGAGAGTGAGCGTAGGTCAAGATGGTTCGTGGATACAAATCGAGAAGGACTAAGAAAGCGACGCGTCCATGAACTTGCAGGGACAGAATTCAAGGGATGAACGTTAACTCTCAGACCGAGTGCAAGAGTCTCTTTCTGGGAATCCCCCCCCGCACATTCCCCGCCATTGCCTTCGGGCACTCTCTCTTGTCCTCTCTCGCATCCAAAACAAGCACTGCGAAACGCGTTCATTCATACATCTGATCTCGACCCGCATCATGATGCCCCAAACCAACTTCTTTTTTGGAAAAGTACTGGAAATCCAGCGACGCCCTCTCGTTGAGTACTCAGCACTGAGCACCGGCCAGGTCGCTATCGTGCGTGTCAACCTCACCGTTTCCCACAGTTGGCAGAATGTTTGGCAAAATTTCCTACGGACGCGCGCAATGACATGCGAGTACACACAAATTTGTTCCACTCCGCAGCTCCTGTCAATGCCAAAACCCACTCCATCTGTTGGTCGCCTGATAATCCAAGCATCCTTGCCCACCCGCCTCCATCCAACTGCTCGCAGACGCAAACGTCCACGCGCTCTCTCCTGATGTGTTACTCCGTGGTGTCATCTGACTCATCTCCGCCTGGCAAGTCCGCGCTGATGGTGAACCTTCACGAGCACCCTTGACATTCCCCGCGCGTCTTGCCCGCGGGCAACTAGTGCTACGATTAAAAGCCCCGCCGCCCGACGAGGGTGGTAGCATCCTCTTGACAAAGTTACGCACAACCTGTCCGAGCCGTCCCCGTGCTTGTCGCTGGGAGGTCTGAGGATGCAGGAGCGTGCGGGAAAGCCGAGATGCCCGGATGGGTGTCGTGGTATTCGTATGTGGCGCATCGGCGTGGGACAGCGTGGAAAAATCGACCAGGTAGGAATCAGATTCTCGAGAGTGAACTGGTGATTGTATCGACGTCGGCGTGCTGAATTTGATCCCGTCACCGCGTTGTTGGTTCCGCTCCGGGGTATTGTGGCCGTGCTCTCTCTTACTGGGTGATTGTTCACCATCGATCTCAAGCTGTCGCAGGATGCGCGGTGTTTGCCTCTCACCATTCGGTGACGTCGTTTTGGTCGATGAAAAGTGTTCCCGACTCTCGTCAACATGGAAACCTGCGTTCTTGGATGGCGTTTTGGGTGGTGTTATCGGCAGAGGTACCTCTTGCAAACCCATCTCCACGACGGACCATTTGTCGCTACAGCAAAACAGTTGAGCTAGGCGGCAACGCGTGAAACAGGTTGGGGGAAAGGAAACGCACGCTCGTTCGAACCACCCTGTTTTCTTCAGCTCCATCCTAGCCAGGCGGTCGAGGCGGTCCAACGGACTACTAGTCAACAGCTGAGGCGACGAAATGAGCCAATCGTCCTGACAGGTCATCCTGCGCGACACGAACCATCTTGGTGACATCATACATTCCATCGCCCTACACAAAGTTACACTTGTCGTGCATCAGAAACTATATATACGTACCTTGCGAACAATCACCTCCGAGGGGCTTCTTGGCTCGTGGGATTGATACCGTCTGGATGCGTATGGATACGAGCTTGCATGCTCCCATACACTGACGTCCCCCAACACGACCAGTTCCACATCTGAGTCGTAGCTTGAGTTAAACGACGAATCGTACGACCCACACGTCGCATCTTGACATGCATTGTCCTCGCTCGAAAGACTCTATATTGTCATTCAGGAGCACGAGTATGAGCGTTCAGAAACCAGGGCGAGTCGAAAGACATGGACGAACTGTCAACAAGTGATCCGACTTGACAACGTTCACCACAAACAACAGTTCCTTGTCCGTGTTGTGCAAAGACGGATTGTCGAACGCGTCTGCCACTCTTCCAAGCACTTTCAGCGCGTCTTCAGAATTCCTACCGTCACTTGATGAAGCGATCGCGTTCAACATATCCATACGATGGGCGGTTCTTGCCAACTGAACTTGAGCAAAAGATTGGTGCTGCGGGGTCGTGCCGGAAGTGGGCTTGACGTCGTCGGCTGACGAGGATAATTACATAGCTTGACTCTTATGATGGTATGACGTGTCAGCCTCCAAGGATATGATCCGTGTCCTCGTCAGCCACCGCAGGGCTGTTTGGTAGTTTGGCGACCGCCTATCGAAGAGGTCAATCCGTCGTTGAACATTGACCTCTCCACATGTTGAGTTGAACCTAAACAGTCAGTCGTATGCAAGACCGCCATGCCCGTATCCACCACGACAAACCTCGAAGTCCGCCATCAAAACCACTGTCTTGTTGTTTGAGTTGTAGAGATCGTATGCGGAGCGTGAATCTGCAGGGTCTATGATCATTGCATCGACGATCCTCGAGAGCCTGTTCAGATACAACATTGACATACAGCCCAGTCATTGAATCATATGGCACAGCTTTAATTGAGATGGTGACTCTTCTTTGTTTGGGTGGACACCTCGGAATCTGTGGTCCTCATCTCACTTCGGGGTCCTGAACTGATACTCTGTTCCTCAAGGTGACTCCGACACTACCTCAAGGTGACCTCGACCTCACCTCGCGGTAACGCTACCATCAAGCCATCGTTACTCAACTGGCCCAGACAGCGTCACCCTTTGGCTCAGGGCCAAGCCTCTCGGAGGCTACAGATTGCTCACACACCAGTGACATTCAGCCGCATCAAATCAAATCAAAAAAATTAAAATACAGAGAACAGGATCGATTCTATCAAAACCATGTACGAGACCACCATCTACTGCAGAGGCGTCGCTGTATAGATACCAACACCACCTGGTCTGAAGTTCAACCCGCTCGTGTTCGTGTTTTGCGCCACAGAGAGGACCCGCTGGAGCTGGTCGGTAGAATTCGACGTCACCTTGTCTAGGCCGACTGCATTCCACGGCACGAAGACCGACGACGCGTTAAAATTGGCGACGAGGAGCAGGTAGGCGGTGCCGTTGTAAAAGAGACCAGCGTCGACGCCATCGACGTTGAACGTCTCACGAGTGACCGAGGATTGGGTGATGAACGGCTGGATGAACTCCTCGAAGACGAGAGTCACGTTTATAGCCGTTCCCTCGATGGTCGTCGCACTGCCAGTGGTCGTTGGGTACTGGAAGGACATCGAACCTGAAGAGATGTGAGCGTCAATTCCAAACGAACGATGACGTCGGATCATACCGGTTGCGCCATGGCTGAAAGAGGTTAGCTGCATAGCGATCCATTGTTGTCCCGTCGGAGTCGTGTTCCAGTAACTACACCACAGGCAACATCAGGACATGCAGTTCAGAATTTGTGAGTTAACTCACGCTCCACCGCCAAAGGCCTGAGGCGTGGTCCATACAGTCTTGGTACGGTCATAGCCAAGGATATCAAGCCTGTCCTTGAAGGTTTGGATGCGGGCCTTGATATCGTACATGTTACCTTGACAGTTATCGCAGCCGCAGTGACCAAAGTCAGGGGTACATGTAGTCTGCCAGACAGGCGAGAAGGTGGCATTGATACCGACTGGGTACGCGTCTTCGAGCACGATATCTGCACCCTCAACGTAAGGAGCGAAGTTGTAATCCTGTATTGAGAATAGGTTGAATCATCCACGTCCAACTAAATTTGTGGGGTATTTTACCTGGCAGTTCAACACAATTGAGACTGGGTGATAACCATCCGTCTGGTAAATCAAGTCATAGGTGGTACTCGCAGCATCGAAGGGATCGGAGTTGCCATCAGGCTCGTGAGCAGTTTCCCAAAGAAGAAGGTTAGGGAGTGAGCTGTAAGTCTCGACTTGCTGAGCAACGGCAGTCAAGTTCTGGTAAACCCTGGAAGGAAAGAGACCGTGAGACACAGATGAAGGATGTCACACTCGAGCCAGCAACGCACGATCGCAGATCGAAAATAACATAAAGTCCGAGCTCGACCGTTTGCTCAAGGAATTGCTGAAAGAGTGTAGCATTATCATAAGGAGGGATTGGGTGAATCTGCGAGCGCGTTAGCTGATGGACCACAGAAGAAAAATGAACCGCACAGTATTAAATCCGTCCGCTTTAAGTTGTTGAATGGTCGATAAATTATTGGCAAGATACTGGTCGAACGAAACATAGAAACCCTGAGGAATAAACGGCTGGAAATCCCCACCCATGCCATCGGCAGGTCGTGCCCACAGGCTGCCCGTCCGCAAGTCAGTCTTCACCACGGAACCTTTGGTGTCTGGAAGGTAAAGGAGTGACGCGCTGGCCGAAAAGTATTGCGTAGCGGTTTGGACCTGGTATGTGGCACTGCAACTAACACTATAAGGGGTCTTCTGGGCTGGTAAACTGCTAAGATCGAGATGGATCTCATTTCCGGTAGTGTTGAGCGGCACCGCCTGGTTGGCGAAGACTTGATTGCCGATGCTGATTGTGACATTTAGCTCGCCAAGAGCATCGTAACCCGAACTCGACCCTGAGCTTGAGAGAGCAATGGGAGAAGCGCCTTGAATATACCGATAAACGATGGGCGCGTCAATAACGACGGAGGCATTCTTTGCATCCTCCTCAAGGTAAGGTCGGAAGGCTGGCGAACAGCGGAACGCGACGAGAGGCTCTGTGCTAGTCGCAGGTAGCTGAAACTGGCCACCCGGGGGAACCACGGTCTGATTGGCCATGTAGTTCTTCCCACACCTGTTCGGGCGAAGTCAACCAGGTCATTCGACGCTTGGCCACTGGCAGCATTTGTTACGCACCATGTCGAGCTCTGTGCAAAAACGTTGGAGTTGAACGAAGTCGCTGCGAGCACAGCGGCTGCAACGCGAGCACTATGCTTCATTTTGGAGCCTAGTGGAGACACCTGGTGGTACGAAGTGAGCAAACTGATGGGCCGACCTTCCAATAAAGAATCTTTTATACATTTTCGCCTCAGTCATTCACGGCACCTGTTCCTGTAAGCGTTGGATGCGAACGCCAAGCAACTACTTGTGCCCGCCTTCAAAGCTCGCGGGGATCAGTGCGCCTGTACATCAGCAAGTCGGCCATGGGTTAGCCGAGCCCTAGGACTGGAGTTTTGGGCACCCAGTTTGGAATAGGTCAGGTTTCGTGCTGTAAGACACTTTTTGGGACCGGTTAGATGCTCACCAGCCAATGAGAGGGCTCAAAGAGAGCTCGCTACTTGCGAAGGATTTGTCCAACGGTCGTGAAGCGATAACGTTACTCGTCTGCTTTGCAGATGTAATGGACACTGCTTGGGCGGTCGCCGAAACAGATTTCATGATGCCAGTGGATTCACGTCAGACGACCTTACTGTAACCGGAGCAATCAGTCGCGTTATTGAGACAGTAGTACCTCATCAGGATAACGTGAATGAAATATAACTCGGTAATTCACTACTAATTTTACCGCCGCTCGTAAGTCGGGGGCGAGGTGCGGAATTAGAGGTGACATGCTATGTTTGTACTTACAGGACAAGGCTACAAAGACAAGTTGTTGCTTGGTGACTTCCCGCATGCCATTGAATGTTCTGATTGATTCAATCATTGAGGACGACCGACAGTCATTTGAACGACCATTCCCGTCCTATTCCTAATGAGACGAAATATTACGTGTTTTTTCGATTTCTGAGGGACGCCCTCAGCAGAAGAGAAGGTTACGGTATCCAGCACGTCGGACGTAATGAAACCTTGTGCGGCCTTCAAGTTCGCCATCCAGTGCATGGTGGCACTTTGCACTAACTTGAATCGTCCACTTTGATCTCGCTCAACGCGTAGGACGTCGGTTTTCCACTTGTTTCCCTCGGGCAGTGAACCGCGCTCACGATATTCCGAGTCGGAGGATGAGTGGAACTGCAATGCCACGTTGCGCTGGTCCGGGAGGCTGTGAACGGCGTAAACCTAACTACGAGTGTCCAGGTCTGATCGATTCATATTTGTTAACCGTCTTGGCGCAACGTTATCGTGATCTGCTGGTCAGTCATTCAATCACTGCCATTATTCACCATGATGACCCTCATCAGATACAGGAAGAAGACATGGCACGAGCTGCAGTTGCGGAGGTAGAGCTTCGCGCCGCATTGATCGCCCTGAAGAATGAAAAGCCGACTCTTGGAGTCGTCAAGGTCCATGCCCTACTACTCGAAGCTCATCCGACGTGGGCCGTCAGTGAAAAGCGAGTCAGAAAGATCCTGCAGAGCGAAGGACTCATTGCAACCGACAAGGATAATGGAACCGATCCAACGATCGCAACCTACCCCGTGTCCCGTCTCAACAAGAGCCTCGATGTGACGAAATGGTGCAAAAAAGTAAAAGTTCACTACTTTAATGCGATCAAAGGCAAGGGTCTCGTCTCTACGGAGAAGATATCTGAGGGTGAAGTATTGTGGAAAGAAGATCCGTTCATATTAGCCCCCGAATGGTGTCTTACCTTCTCGGTGCTACCTTGTCGACCACTGATAATCGATCATGCAGGGATATCTATGACTTGGTACAGTCCTCCAAAGCGTGTGCATTCTGCTCTACCCCTCTGGGAAACCACTCGCCGCTCCATCTGCCATGCTCGGCGTCCGTATCCTCAACACCATGCCCAGCCATGTTCTGCAATCGTCTTTGTCGCACACAATCAGAGAAAGTCCATCCACTTCTCTGTCCCGCTCGCAATCCAGCGTCGATTGCCCTTTTGAAGTTTGCACGCAACACTGAGTGGATGGCCCTCCATGCGCTCGCACAGTGTACCAGCAAGCTATTACTCTCAGCGCAGAGAGACGATGATATACTAGATGAAGACCTTGAACTCGTGCAGGGTCTTGCTGTGCTCGGAATGGAAGAGCGTTTCCGAGGACTTCGGTGTGTATCATTTTTCCGATCTGCCCGCGCATGCCAATTGATATATTCTTGGAAGAGATAAGGGTGTAGAGCCTGACCGAGAAAACTGGAAAAAGGCTCACGAGCTGTACCTCTGCACGTTCAAAACCCCAAAGGCATCGGACGAGCAAAAAAAGTTCGCGCGGATATTAAAAAAACCGGTCCCTGAATCGATACACAGAGAGCTCTTTGAATATGATGCTTTCCTGCGCGGATTGGGTCGCATGAGTCTTAGTCAGTGCGCTCTATGCCCCCTATCTCCGTCTCTCCCCTGTGGCTGAACGGATTCCGTACAGATCTCGAAGCGCACGGTGGACTCTACAAACTTCACTCCCATCTCAATCACGTGTGTACGCCCAACATTTCCGTGCGCCACTTCGATCAGCATACTGCACTCTCGCGTATCACCGTTGTTGCAAAGGTGGCGATTGAGCCGGGCGACGAGCTTCTTATCAGCTACGTCGACCCCCGGGGTAATTACAAAGAACGTCGCAGAAGGCTACTGGAATGGGGGTTCGGCCCTTGCCGATGTGAAAAGTGTGTCGCAGAGGAAAGGGAAGAGAAGGTGTCAGGCACAGATACCGAAGACGCGGACGAGCTCGCGGATCAGCTGAGGACTGGGTTGGGTCTCATGTAAGGGTCGGGCACAAGTACTTCCAAAATCCACAACATGCCATCTCAACTTTCAACTGATACGGAACAAAAGCCTTACTCAAGGGTGACGGTCCGTGACTGAGAGCGTGGCCACTTTTACAATGCAAGACCATGATCGGGACTGGGATCATCATTCAACCAGATCATGAACATTTGAACCCCGGGGGGACATAGAACGCAATCAGATATATTGATAACGACCGTGCATCAGTCATCACACGAGGGTGAAACTCGAGACCGGAATTCAATTTGGCCCGGGCTCCTTATCGACGATGCAGCCAAGTCATGTATTGGAATCAACAATCAAGTCGAGCGTTAAATTATGTGCACCTGACCTGCTTCCGTCGACTGTTACAGTCATGATGATGCTGAAATACAGATATGATCGATGGTCACGGCGTGTGCGGTGCAGTCGTCACAAGAGTATTCGACGGTGCAGCCCGGGCCCCGATGGGCAGTACCTGTCAGCATCACCATCAGCGTGTCTTGCAAGGTTATGATATGATCCGGGGGCGGTGGGATTTGAGTTGGATGGACTCTGTGCGTGTCGAGCTTGTTTGCTTTAGATAGGAGTGTATTGGGGGAACTACGTAGTTACAGGAATGAAAGTGCTGATGACAAGACGCAGGGTGGGCGAAAAATCACAGGTTTTTACGGCCCAGGGCTGGACCCGATCTGTCGGGCGAAGCGAGCTGTGAGGGTGGGCCGGGCAGGTGAGCTTTCTCCGGGACGTGAGTCGAGCGACTATGCTAAGGGAGAGAGCAGCGAGACTGCACGGCGAGCTGGGACAGCGAAGTGGACGAGATGAAGGATGGCGCGCCACTTCGCTTCTCACGCTTAGGCGAGCAGATGGGCGATTTGTCGGCCTCGGTATCGATCAAGCAAGCCTGATCAAGTCAGTCAAACTCGATCCGCTCTGTTTACAAATCGTTCCTCGATATCGAGCGGTACTTGCGTCTACATTACACACTGTGCACCATTGCAAGCACGCTGGGTGAATTCTTGAGAATAAGCAATTATCAAGGGTATCGAGCCCAAGTTGCAATGAAACTCGGGAAAGAGTTCCTGGAGTCCCCAGTGGTACAGGCACAGCACACAAGCCCAAAAACCACACCGAATGATTTATTCCTCACTCAAATCTCATCTAGACATTGACAAACTGTCGACCCTCAGCATACAGAAATCTCGCATGACACGGACGGGACGGACCTTGGGGGCACCCTACCGTTAGCCAGGTACCCTCGGCAGTGACTTCCATTCTTCGTTGATAACCCCACCTTTCTCGGATTGATGGAACGGGCTTCGCTAGCTTTCTTTTTGGACCAGCGCGGGATGTGGTGCTGGCACTTGGACAAGTTTCCTTCTCATCTTGACGACGTCCTCTGATCACAGCTTGTGGTAGAGTCGCCGAGCAATAACTTGCAGATTAGTACCACGTTGATGGCTTCCTCTTCCGTTACGATGAGCCGCCCGAGGCATTAACTTTTGTTTGTACTTGAGCTGTACTACACCTCAGTCGGTCGTTTCATTTGCTGTTTATCCGAGTCGCTCAAAAGACCAATCGGCGATGCCCAAAGGGAGGGGCAGCTCAGCTTCACCAGATACACTGATATGTTCCTCCCGGATCGTGCTAACGAATGCATGCATGGTGGACTCGACCTAGTGGTCAAAGAGCGTGCATGGCACCCAACAACCATCACTACGATTCGGGATCACACAACTCTCGAGCCACGCGCGTCGAAACTTCTTCTGTGAACTGGGTAGTGGTCCTGACTATCGGCTACTGTCGATTGACACTAGCCGTTTCACTGAGGTTACACTGACAAAATATTGGTGCTGCTCAGTTGCAGCCCGGTGCAAGACGTAGTACATATTGGATGGTCGGTGTACAAGATGAACGAATCCAACAAGCGAACCTCATGTATGAATAAATTATTAAAAAAAAAAAAAAAGTCCACCAATCAATCCACCCGCGGCCGTTTTCCCGGTCTACCATCCATCGGCTCGATATTGCCATCCTCCTCTGACCTAGCTTCGGCCTCTGTTCGTGTATCATTTTCGCCAAATGCACTGCGTGTTGCTGAAGCTCCTCCCTGCTTCTGTTCGGCGGATCGGGAACGCGACCTGTAGTTCGCATGTGCAGGCTGGGAGGATGGCCGCGGTGGGGCACCAATGGCTGGCGCGACACCACTCTGAGGAACTTGTCGAAGAACCTCTAGCTCGCTTTCAGCCCTCTGTCGTGCCGCACGTTCTTCCTCCCACAACCTTCGCATTTCTTCCAGCTGTGCCTGCAAGTCTCCCATCGCTTGATCCATCAGTAACTTCTCCAGCGTCCACTTCTCAATATTGCGCGCTTCGTTTTCCTTCAGGTGATGGATATACTGCACGGCTCGAGCGAGAATCGCTCCTTTCGCCTTCTCTCCGGAGCTATTCGGTACTATCCGACCGAGTTCATTGATTCCTTCGTTTATGTTGCCCCTTCGTCGGCGCTCAACTTCTTTCTGGGTGGGGAATGAGCGTCCGGATTCAAGTCATGAATGGAACAGCGCACATGGTTGTCTTTCCTCTGACGAGCCCATTCGTCGGTCCCCATAGCAGCGGTTCGATTGCCTCTTGTCCGACCGGAGCCGGTACCGGACGTGGATCCAGCCTTTCCTTTGTCGCCGTCGTCGTCATCTTTTTTTCCCTCGTCGCCTTCTTCGACAGGTGGACCCGTGGGAATCGTAGTTGCCTGCACAACAGCAGCGGCAGCGGCGGAGAGCTGACCTAGGTTTGGGGGTCCACGAGGGTGCGAAGATGGGCCAGGGTCACCTATCCCTGGCATACCCTGTCCTGGAGGATGGGCGGGAAACGCTGTATGCGGAACAGGAAGTTGGTGGGTGGCATGTGGGATCTGATGTTGGTTGGCGTTTTGGATAGGAAATAGCCCTTGAGCGAGTGCTTGCAGTGATTGAGCTGCATCCGGTCCGAGATCCACCTGGCCATTCTGACGGAATAAAACGATCAGCACGGGTGAAACGACATAACGTGACCAAGGTCATTTAATCACGTGGCGTGTATGCACGACCAATAAAACATAGGAAGGAATAACGAACCTTTTGAAACATCTTTAGGATATTGGTGACCTGTGCAGCATCGATGAGCACTGGGTTCTCGCTGCTGGGAGCGGGAATGGGGCTGCCGGACACAGGACCCTGTTGATTGGGTGGTGCTTGAGGGTTGACGGGATGGGACATGGCAACTCAAACAACTGGAGCGTGCAGATATGATAACACTTATTTATTGGTCACTCTGGCGGAAGGAGCGAGTCGTGCGCGAGGTGGATCCGGGTGGATGCTGGTCACGGGGTAAGAGAGCGAGGTCACGAGAAAGTCACATGTCGCAGTTTTATTCATCCTGCGGACCAAACAGATGCAAAGCTTGCGCCACTTTCATCCGGGAGATGCCGAGCTAACGGGGGAGCGACTCTTCAGAGGTAGCAACAAAATATGTCGGTGGATTTTTGACTCAAATGTATCGAGGGTTGCTTTCGCTCGACGGTCCAAAGTTGATCCTGTTGGGTGAGATTTTTGTTCTGATGATAGCGCGCGCGAGAACGACACACGTTCTTTGCTCGGCTGAAAGAAGAGACGCGAGGGACCCAAAGTTTGATGATTGAATGGTTTAAGCGTTTTGTCGTGATGCTATGCTTTTCCTTGATTCTAGCAGGCCCTCCTGCCCTTTCTTGGGCGCTCGTCGACAGCGCTTATAACTAGATTTTCGTTTCGTTCTTGTTGGGACTCATCCCCCAATTCACCTTTTTTTTCTTCGAGAATCGTCTTGTTCGTTTGTATGATCCAAGGTTCTCTGGATCATGGTACGCCCCAGCTCATATGACCCTCTCGCATCTGTTCTTGCCCCTCCCCCCGACGAAAGTCCTGAAGCAAAGGAGATCCGTGAGCGTGCCGAGGCCGAGGCTCGCACGGTGAGCGATAGTATTGACGAACAACTTCGACAAGAACGTATAGCCTCGAAGAAGAAGAAGAAGCCGGTCAAGGTCCTTCTCCTGGGCCAGAGCGAAAGTGGTATGTCCGCGTGTCCACCTCACCTCATTTCCCACCTGATCACCCTTGAACCATTGACACTAGGCAAGTCAGCCACGTTGAAAAGTCAGCTTTCCATCGCCCATCCAATTTTCGATGCGCTGACTCTACCTCATGCCCAGACTTTCAACTGCAGTATGCTCGCCGTGAGTGGGCGGAGGACAAGGCAGCTTGGCGTGCAGTAATCTTCCTCAATCTGATCCGCAACATCATTGATGTTCTTGATACGCTGCTGCGCGAGATGTCTCTGTCAGACGGCGACAGACAATCTACTAGCCCAGAGTATACCTCGGACAACAACTGGGAACCCTCGTCCCATACCCCCGTCTATTGCTTCACTGACAAACACCGCTTGCTGAAACTACGCCTCGCACCGCTACGAAGAGTTCAGGCCGACTTGGAGAAGAGGCTTGGCCCAGGGTCCCAGGAAGTCTATACTTGCATCCCCCTTCCGCCGGTAGAGCAACGCGGGGCGGGCGAGGTCTATTCCCGAGAGTTTGGCATCATTTCGAGGAACGGCTGGAAATCTGCGCTGGAAAAGCTACAACTGGTGCAGAAAGACAGTACTAGTCCCGAGCCTGTTCCGCGGCGAAGGGAAGAGGAAAAATACGAAGTCACCGACATTCTCGTTGGCTGCAGGGAAGATATGAAGAACCTATGGGACGACGACGTGGTTCAGCAAATTCTGACGCACCGGAAAGTACACATCGAAGATTCTCCCGGTTTGTGCGTGTTGAGTGCGATCACATCTTTCTTGTTTCCTGATAATACATTCCAGTTTTTTGAACGATATCGAGCGCATTGCTTCTTCGGACTATGAACCAAGTGACAATGATATTGTTCGCGCTCGACTCCGGACTGTCGGCGTTCAGGAGCACAAGTTCATCATGGAAGAAGGTTGGTTAATTGTGCCCACTGCTCATGATGTCCCTCACAAAAGTGTTTAATCACGTTACCTTAGGTCAAGGAAGGGAATGGACAATGTACGATCTTGGTGGAACAAGGTCTTCTGTAAGTGCTTCGTCATGAGGCCTCGGCGTTCACCAAACATCGTGTTTTAGCGAGCGGTTTGGGCATCCTACTTCGATGATGTGGACACGATTATCTTTCTGTCTCCAATATCTTGTTTCGATGAGAGGCTACGCGAAGACTCAAAAGTCAACCGGTTGGAGGATAGTTTGCAACTCTGGCATTCCGTCTGCTCCAACAGGTTACTTGCAAAGACGCAAATAATTATTTTCCTCAATAAATATGATCTCCTCCATAACAAACTCAAACGAGGGGCTCGTGTAAAGGATCACATTCCGAGCTTCGGAGACCGGAAAAACGATACCGTCACGGTTATGAAATGTGTGTCCGTTCCGCTCGTAATGAAAAATGCGCTGGAGCTGATCATTCGGCCTTGTCGCGTTCTGTTGCTGTGTCGCTTCCAGACTTTCAGTCACATTTCAAAGAGATCTTCAAGTCAGTCTCACCAGACCCACGGCCATTCTTTGTTCATTTCACATCGGTAATCGTGAGTCTATCCCACCGAGTATCCACCTCTTTCTGTGCCTCGTTCCTTCAGGAAAACTATGTTTTCACTTTTTACTCGGACCTGAGTCCCTGACCGTCCATCTCAGGATACCAAGGCGACTGCAGTAACGTTGAGGGTCGGTGAGTACCACCGCAGTCTTGTTCATATTCCGGGTGGATACTTATGAATGTCGCTCCTCAGTTGGAGAGAGTATCCTTCGATCACATCTAAGGAATGCAGATCTATTATGAAGCGTTGTATGTGTGTGTATGTGAAGTAATAAATACAATTCTAGGTTGCTTATCTTCAGGGCAAACTTCAGACCTCCGGCTGATCCCACGAAGCAGTCGTATATTGTTGGAACGGACAACCTCCCCCCCTCTTTACACTCGGGTAATTCACTTTCAGCCATTGTCTTATCCACACTCGGGAACGGTTTGGAAGGCAATTACTTACTTACATAGTGCCCATGTCGACGTGGGTGGCCGAATAGTCTAGGTAGCAAACCGTAAAACGCGATCCAAGTATCTACATACGTTGCTAATTCTATGCGACCGGACTCTGTCCATCCTCTCTTCCAGCCCCGTTTCGCAACGTCGGTGTGCCCAACCCGCGTTCTGAACGGCTCCGTTCTTCGGGGGACTGTGTCCTGAGAAATTCTTGGGGAGGCGACACGGTCGAAACAGGGGCTGTAAGGTCCACCGCCGGGCTATCCAGTTCATCCTCAGAATCATGAGGCGTCCCGTTCACGAGTGGGCTCTGTATGTTGACGACGGAGGCATTCCGACGGGCACGACGGGCATGGAACGTCCGACTGGCCGTCGCATTCGAGAAAAGGGGTAACAAATACCGCTCGTCCAACGCCTGGAACCATTTCCCATCTTCTCCGACCGTCGCGCTCCCCTGCTCCTGACTACCCTGACCAGCCTCGACATGGCCCTCAGGGTCCGCAGACGTCGTCGCCATCGGAAGAACCTCCGCATCCGAATCGAACGAATCTGAGGACGCTGTAGAAAACACGTTGGTGGTGGCGATAGGAGAGGGCGGTGCCAGGACGTGGTGATTGTAACTAGGTGGGATGTAATGCGTCCCGATTCGCCCTGCTGCGCGGCCATATCCCTGTTGTGACGCTGAAAAGTAAGGCAAAGGGTCGTCGGCGGCGTGCCGGTGCCATCCGCCAGACATGCGACGGTTAGACCAAGATATGCGTTCAGTGGGCCCATCCTCGTCACTGCTGCTCGCAGCCTCATCTTCTACCCCTGTTCTGATACCGAGGATCTCGAGCATCCGAGCGGTCGTTCCACCGAATACGACAACCGTGAGGACGACCACAACGAGGACGGTGACACGCAGGGTCTGTGCGTTGTCACCCTTGAACCCTGCTGCCAGAGCAACACCGACGGCGCCACGCAAGCCTGCCCAGAATAACATCATCTGATACGAGTGCGGAAGTTCTTCGTTGCGCTGTCCGCGAGCATGCCTCGTAAAGAAATTGATAGCCTCGGATAACGGAAAAACGGCAGCATAACGCGTGAAGACGACGGCGACAGTAGTGACGGCAATGAAGAGAGGCTTCACGTAATTCGTTACGCGTTCAGAGGAGGGCGGGCTCGTGAAAAGGGAGAGGCCAAGATATACGAAGATGAAGTTCTCCGAGAGTTGTGCGAGCGTCGAGAAGATGTACTTGGTTGTGCGTTGTGTCTTACGAGACATGGTGTGATATGCGTAGTGCTTCAAGGTGATGCCACAGAAGAGGAGAGAGACGATGCCAGACATGGAGAGGCCATTCGAAAAAAAGTAGCAAGTATAGGCACAGAGCGCAACAAGGCAGGACTCAATGGAGGGATAGAGGCTGAGGGACGAATGTTTCAACACCAGGGACATCGCGAGACCGAAACTGACGCCCAATGCCATCGACACGCTGAAAGACAAAAGGAAGATGCCAATTCCGTGGAAGATTGACGATAGGTATATCTCCGTTCCGTGGAATCGCGTCAATGTTCTGTGGAATGTTCAGGGACGAATGTGGAGAATGGCAACTTACGATACTCACTCATACATGACGATACTGACGGCGTCATTGAGAAGGCTCTCGCCAAAAATGATCGAATAAAGCTTCGGGTCGACTTTGTACTGTTGAAAGATGGCAAGGATGGTCACAGGATCTGTGGCAGACAACGTCGAGCCGAATATTAGACATTCCAGTAAGGTGACGTCCAACGATTCTATCCCCAAAAACGCATAAATGTACACGAGAACTCTGTACTAAAGCTGGTGAGCGATGTGGAAAACGACCCCTAGCAATCGTGTCCACGCACCCAACTCCAACGGCGGATATCGCCGTTCCCAGAAAAGCAAATGTGAGGATGGAACCAAAGTTGTGGAAGAAGTTTTCCTGCATAACCGAGCCCATACACATCCCGAAAACCAGTTATGTGCAACATACACTCACCTGTTTCAGCTCGTAACCCGAGTTCAATATGATTGGAGGCAGGAGGAGATTGAAAAAGAGGGTATGCTTGAACGTCTGAAAAAAACGTTGATCAGCTCTCCAAAGCGTTTTAAACATGAGATGGAAAAGGTGCCTCTTCAAATGCATGAAAATTTGTTGGCGGAGGCGAAATAAACTCGCAAGTGCGAAATCACAGTTGGGAATTGACAAAGGACGTCGACTCACTAGCATTTCTCTGATCATCGTGCCCTGTGCCAGACGAACGACGAGTCCGACAAACATGCCTGCAAAGATGGAAACCAACGTTTCGTGAATGGCCCGTATGCGCTTTATTTGTAGGTAGTAGGAGGTCCATAGGGAGATGATAAGCAGTAGGCAGACAAGAAAGAGCGACCACGATGAGTAGAACTCTTCTTCCTCCGGGATGGGTGTACCAGATGGCACTGCGTCGAGCGCCTGAACGGTGACTGAGCCGAGTGAGAACGACATTGATTCTGGGGGGACGAGAAAAGTGTGTCAGTGAATTTGCGTAAGTCTAGCACATCCGTTCAGGTGGGATCTTCTGCGCAATATTGAACGCTCCCCAGACTGCGCTTGTGGTCGATCGGCAAACTGGAAATTGGACACGCGGAATGGTCGGGTTCCGCTTATGTAACACTCAGCAGTCCAGATCACGAGCGGCGAAAATGCTGGCATTATACAGAAGCTGTATACTACAGTCAACAATCGCCCAACTATCACCGTGCGCGCCGTGGTGTCTTTGGCAACGAGGTCCAGTTTGGCTTTCTCTGATCCGCAGCCTGGTTGGCCGTGGCTTCCACCTTCGATCGATGATACCACTCCAAGATCATTTTACCCGTGTCTCTCATCGTCACAGGCGGCATCGGGGTCGCCGGAGGTATCGCGAGCGCCTGACGAATTCGTGGCACTCTCAGTAAAGAAGATTGGGCAATCGACAGCAACATGCCAGTTAGCATGCTCAGCCACAATCCCTTAACCAAGTCAGTGAGCAATTGTTCACCAAGAAAAAATGATGCGCTCACAGCCGGCATCCAGGACATCATGGGTAACGTTGCAAAAGTGGCCACTCGCATGGCATTCATAGTATGAGCCATGACAGGCTTTGTGGGGTCTAGTTCCTTCTTCATGACCTATGGATCTAACATCAGACGCCACCTAACCCAGTTAGAGAGGTGATACTCACCGAGAATTGGGCGTTCATACCGAGAAGCACGAGTGTGGGCATGACATAGCCGCCAGTGAGCGTTAAATCCGGTAAAAACCAGACTCCACTCTGCGCCAGTTGTATGACCGGCAACTGCACCATACTTTTGATCGCGAAAAACAGTCCAAAATTGCCGACCATTTGGATGACGGGGGGAAGGAACATGGATCGGAGGGACACGCCTGCCTTCTCGAGCAGTTTCTGCTTTTTTAACATAATTTCCATCTGTGCTGCTCGGTCCTTGACTCCCTGAGCTTGTTCATCGAGTGTCTTGATCTGGTCGGCGTACGGACGGAGTCGTGCGGTGTTACGCATGCTCGTCAGCGCGGTGGGAATAAGGATTGCTCGCCAGAATAGTGAGCCTGCGATGATGGTGTAGAACCATGGCATGCCGGTGGTCACTTGCAACAACTCAAAGGACCAGCTCATGATACCCGACGGCCACCAATTTGTAATCCCGAGAGCAGCAAAGTCCCCGTATTGCAGTGGTGGAATGACGTTGGTCACGACCTCGGAGGCTGAAACTGACACGTCGGTCGGGAGCACTTCGGAGACAGAGTCTGACGGGGGAATGGCGGATGGAATGATTGCTTCAGTTTGGGCCATTTGTTCGGACGGTGTATCTGTTGAAGCGACCGTTTCCCCGGGTGTTGCAGAAGATGTCGCAGCTTTGGCCTGTGCAACTGGCTCTGGCATGTGTTGGGAGGAAGGTTCCGGATGGTTTGCAGTCTCCGAGGCCGTTGGTTTCGACCACCAGTAATTCCGTATATTCGAAGGGCCCTGCAGAGAGGAAAAGCTATCCAACGAGCCCCGCAAATGCTGTTTTGTAGTCAGATTTTCCGCTGCTCTGCGAGAAGTAGAATGACATGCCTGGAACGCAGCCAACTGATTCCAAGGCTGATGAGAAGCCCGAGCAAGAGCTCTGCAACAAAAAGGGTGAACACGCGTCGGCCGAGGTGCAAGTAACGTACCTAGAGCCAGAAGTTCGCAGAGCCAATCGGCCACCTGCACAGACTGTCGTACCAAGCATTGGACCAGGAAGACACGAATATGAATGCGCGTCGAAAAAAGTTAGTGTGTGAACCGAACTGAACCAAATCCCCGTGCGGTTACGAGCGAACTGGCTCACACGCCCCCTTGCCCCCTGACATGATACACCGATACCGTTGCAACCCCGCCCAGAAAACGGCGCCGAGATAGAGAAGAGGGTCGTCAGGAAAACTCATTTCTATCAATGAATTTCGTCAAGTTCAATGAACTCCGTGCGCGGCACCGAACCCTGACCCCGATGGTGCATACTGCCGCTTTGTACTCGCGCATCTGGGCTATGCCATCACAGTCCTTGGCCTGTTTGACATGAGGTTTTTAAAAGTAAGGAGCCAATGATTCTATTCCAGAACTCAGGTCGTGGCTCGTCAGCTGGATGTCTGTCGACGCCGGTCCCTGGTCGCGATCGGTCGGATGCCCATTCTCTTCTTGGTCTTGTCTGCACTCCTCCTTGGTCTGGCCGATGTGACATTCTCGCCACGCCTTTGCCGACCGAAGTCTGGAGAAAATGTCTGCCCTGTACCGACAAGTGATACTAACAAAGGGGGAAAAACAGGCGCAGGAATATGGGCGGCCCTTTATCGCTGCAGGGTTAGACGTTGTAGCTATGGCAGTGATTGCATTCGCTGTCGAGGTGGCCTTGCTTCTCATTATTCTCCGGGTCTGATCGCCGCCGTCAATCTCATTCAGTCGTGAGTGAACTTATAATATGGAGTCATCTTTACGCTCCTTATGCCGTTTCAGCATTGCAAGCCAGATCGTCTGTACGATTTATTGTTGACTCATTTAATTGGCCAAGAGGAGCACGGCATGAACTTTGTGTTCTCGTGGCATGGTCGAAGTCGATTGTTCGGTTGGAACGTTGGAATTGAACACACTGACAAGGAAATATTCCTTGATCAGTGCGCTCGCCGCTCCTTGCGTTATCGCTGACAGGCTTTGCCCAAAACCCGACGCGAAAGCTTATTGTCACCCGACTTGGATCTACACCTCTTGAGATCCCCGCTGCCTTGCCAATTGTTTGCTTTCGGCGGTCATTGAAGGAACTCTCATGTACTTGTTAATTTTAGCGAATGAAATGTTGGCCGCAAGATACCGTGTCGGAGAGCAACACATGTATTAGTCTCCATCGAGTATACTCAAGTATACTTATTCAAATAACGATACTTATCTGTGAAAGGCAGGGTAGCGAGTTGCTACAGCAATTCCTGGTATATACAAGATAAAACAATAAACACTTAGCACAGTCCGGAAAACCGTATAACGTCAATGGCTAAGTGCAAAAAAAGTGCCAGCTTGTTTAACGATAAAGCCCAATGTATTGGTATACTCCCACAGAAATCAAACTCTTCACAAGGAGGCCGCCACGAAAGCGGCAACACCCAATATCGCACTAACTGCAGCAGAGAGCTCCTGGCCGCCGGCGCGAGGTGCGGCACCGCTCAGGAGGCCGCTGGATAGGCCACCAGCAGCCTGGACAGCACCATTCAGGAAGCTTGAGCCACATTCGCTAGTGATGCTGTTGTAAATGGCGACCTGACCCACAAATAATAGACTGTTGTTCATGCCAGGACCATATGGGCAGTTCGACTCAAAGGTAATGTAGGGGGTCAGGATGTTCCTGGTGCAGGTGGTGCAGAGCTCGGAGCTCGGCATGGAAGGGTCGAGGAACAAGAAGAGGAGATTGGAAGCCTGGTATGTAGTGATATTGGGAGCAAACGCAGTGGTTGTGTTGGAAACATCGCGGCGGGCGGCTGCACCATTGTTATTGGGTGTGGTATACAGGTATTGGCTCAGCAGGGTCTGCTTCTGGGATTTTGTTGGATCGGACAGCGCAACGGTGCCTGTGCTTGACGAGTTGGAAAGTTCGGCGGCACAGTATTTTCCGGTGTCGTCCTTGGCACAGATGGCCAGCCTGAGAGGCACGAGGGCGTAGAGGACGTCGTAAAGCGTCTTGACCTCTTGGTTTGGTGTAGAGGTCAATTCGCCCGCGCAAGCTGCGTAGAAACTACTAAGCTGAGCGGCGACAGTACTCTGGGGACATGCAGAGAATGCACTGCTCGCGCACAGCGTGCTTAGAGCGCTACTGATGTCGGAGGACGAGGGGGACGTGGTGTTGGCATTCGGAGCGAACTGCTGCAAGGCAGTGGTGAAAGGGTTCGTGCAAGCCGTAAAATCGGCATTGTTGTTGAAGGACGTAAGATAGTTGGCGCAGTTGGTGGAGATTGCCGATGGAATGTAAGGATTCGACTGGTGAAAGCAGGATCAGTGGGGATCCGGAAAAAGAATGCGATTGGGATAGTACCGAAGACTGGGCCAGTACGACCGAAAGGAATACGGATAGGATGGCAAAGGATTGAAACGCCATTATAGTAGGGGGGGGGGTATTTTCAAGGAACGGACGTGTTCTTTACTGTCGACGACGAGCACGAGCGAGTTCTGAGCGAAAACAAGGTGGGGGCCAATGTCCTCGTTGTCAGTGCCCGTGGGAATTGAAGACTGCAAAACACGACCACACAGAACGCCGTGGATTGAAATTTCCGGTTTACTCACCGTTTCTCATAACTACATAGTGAAGTACTGTGCAGCGGGAAATTGCTTAGCGGCGTCTTCGTGCCATCCTTCGCACGGAGTACTGCATTCGTCGCTTGTCCTTGGAGTCCGGTTACACCTCGTGCCAGTGAACATCTCCCTCGCCGCCAACGCTTGCATTCGTCACTCTGTCGAGTCTTGCCAAGTTACTACAGTGGCTACAGTCGGGGCTGAGGTACAACGAAAAGCTTATCACATCGTCCCTTTTACAGGAACCCCATCCGCTTCTTTCTCCTGACCCGATCATTGATCGTGAAGGTTAGTCCCCACGCACTTGAACTTGGCGTGCAGTTATTGACTTTCTGCGGGCGGCCTTGAGCAAAATGGTGATATTTCTTGTCCGTGATTCTCCCGCAATGACTTCCGATCCCTGTCTTTCTATTAATTACCAACGTGCCAATTTCCGCTCGTCCAGTGTTCTCAAATTACTCATCTTTGATATCGGACCCCATCTGATGTGCAAAGAATCCGGGCTATC
Source organism: Boletus pseudo-olivaceus (assembly GCA_038092955.1). Taxonomy (NCBI): domain Eukaryota; kingdom Fungi; phylum Basidiomycota; class Agaricomycetes; order Boletales; family Boletaceae; genus Boletus; species Boletus pseudo-olivaceus. The sequence goes on along the minus strand of JBBPRI010000173.1, from coordinate 13,147 downwards.
CCCGCAGCCTGTACAAGCCTCAGGGTGCCAGAATCGCCTAGCCAAGGTGCATTCTTTTGTTCTCTTCTCTCCCCGAGGGGCGATAGGCTCGAACCTCCTGTTCGCGATTCAAGCCGGTCTATCGGCACGGCTGTTCAGACGCGCAAAGAACAAGTGGATTTCCATCGCGCCACCGCTAATAATGTCACACCATCTGTGTGAACGAATTAGAGGTCGTAATGTAGTCCCCACCTTTTCTGCCTCCTTGGGCGCGCGGAAATCATGGCTGACCTTTGAATTGCGCTGTAAGCAGTTGGTCGTCTGTCAAAGCGAACCAAGCCCACGGTATCCGGTAATTCAGGCTACCTTGACTTTTCAAGACATCCGTGAAGATCCTTGGATGGGGTAAGGGATATCTCGGTTGATTCCTGCATTGTTAACTAAGCTTCCTTGATCAAGGCCCTCGGGAATGAAGTTCCCCTGCTCACTTGTCCTCGTTGCACTGATTTCCGCGTTTATCGTATCACAGGTTGAACTGATCGCCCCCTATCACATGAATGCGTTGACGCGATACACAATCACCGTATCCATGGGTGTTCAACGTTGTCAACGACAATGCTTAACAATTTCCGCGTTGACCGTTGACCGAATGCACCTTCGCTTTCAACGAGTACACGACAATCATCCGCAGGTGACGTTTCATGTTTCCCCCGTATATTCCCCCTTATCAAGAACGCTTCGCCACATCATTTAAACGATCGTATATAGATATCTTCACCGTTACGTCAATTTCACACCCATGAGTGGGGAGATAAGTTTTATGCTTTGGTCACTTCCTCCCTCCCCTGAGCATTCTCACATGCTTGTTCGTTCGTCGGCCTGTGCAAGTCCCGGTCGCCTTCGACTACCGGTTTCGGTATCATTGGACAGCACACTTGGTTTCTCGCATCATACCAGCGTCCGTTCCGTGCTTGTAAGACTCCTCACCCACTCACACTTTCTCAAACGATACGGGTGAGTCTGGACCTCGTCTGGCCTTTACTCGGACTGTTTTCACGCCACAGATGTCCCGCGTGAAGGACGCGCTGTCGTTCAGAATTCTGGCCTGTTCAATGGGACGAGGCACCGGTTATCATATCTCGTTCCGTGCGTCGGGTGTGTGGCGCACACGCCCAGACAAACACAAATGCACGGCCGACAATCTCGTTGCACCATGTGGTTACCCTTTTCTTTCCAGCCGAGCTTTCTCGTTCGCACACACGGTATGCGATGCTCGTCGCTGCGCATCTTGGCACACCGCAGTTTGGTCGGCCCCGGTCAAAGCCACGATCAGACCCTTGCTACATTTATGTCTCGCCTTCCGCAGCGACGCATCCGACTCGACCTTTTTTTTTTTTTTTTTTTTTTTTTTTCCTCTCCCTCGTAACCTATTCTCACGCAAGAACCCGAAATCGTAGCTCAAAGTTGGGCCTTCCGAGCCCTTTCTCACACACGACGCACATATTTGAATGTGGCTGATACTGGCGAACACACGCCCCCTGGACGTAACACAGTCAAGACGATCTCGTAATCGTCCTGTAGCATCATGATGCCTCATGTATCATCGTGCGTGGTTTATCGAGAGGCTATGAAACTTGAACGGGATTTCTAATTCAAGGTCTGGATCAAAGTTAACTCGCGGGGTACACAGCTTGGCCAAGACCGGCGTGCCTTTGCCGCGCTACATGTGAACCGCGAGGAATTATCCGTACATTCGTGACCCCGTGAAAAGGACTTCGAGACAATTTCCGCAGTTAAAGATAGTTGACGATGCCAAGAAACGAATACAAATGCAAGAGACGACCTGGTGGTATCAAAACTCCGTTTATTAACTGTTCATTAATGATCCCGATAATCCTACTGAGCGGTTTTGGACACGCTAAAAATACCTCCGATGCGCTCTTGACCGGGGGCGCTGAGCGTACTCCACTGACCGGCGAACGTGGATCTGCTGTGTAGATATCCTTCGAAAACCCATGTCCCACACCCATCATCATCAGTGCTTTTCTATCCACGTTAAGCAATGAGAGACTGTTGTCCGTCTGGAGAAAAAAATAGACCGTACCGCCTTCCTCGTCAGACTTATCAAACCGTCGGACAATCGAACCCGTCCGATGAAGCTGTACGAGCCCCAGGCCGCCTCAAATCGACGGGGTGTCTATCGGGAGCGTGAGGATCAGATGCCCCATCAAGACAAAAGGAGGCGCACCTCGCCTGTGATAACGACATCTAGGGCATGACGAGGGTTTCTTCCGCTCTTGGACGCGTCGCTAAGGCGGAACGGCTCATAATGGTAGGAATCCGCCGTGTTGCCGTCAGAGAACTGAATTCTCTACAGAAAAGTAGCAAAAATGTGACAATCGTGTGCACGGAACGAGAAATAGAAACCCACTGTGGATTCCTCCTCGCTAGCGGAAAGATTCCGAACGACGTGTCCATCAAAGCCATGTTGGGTTTCAACGGGCAAAGGTAGCCATGGACTGAATGTGAGATACTCCTCGAGCCGAAACTGGATGGGTTGCCGACACAGGAAGTCTTGGCGAACGTCAGGGACAGGGGAGCCTCCTGAAGAACATGAAGTCAAAGGTGCAACCTGTCCGAGACTCGTCAGTCGCACTGCATATTGTACCGTTTCCTAATCGGTGAATTCGCGGACCATATAACTGCCTTCCCAAACACCGGTCAGCAGCCCCGGGATATACGCTAGGAGTTCCCAAGCCTCTGCGGGCGCATGCAAATGACGGGCTATGCGATAGAAGTCTTCGTCATGGATGGCACTTCTTGATGGCCGTTGCCGTTCTCTCGCGAGATCCGTGTTTGATTCACGACATTGACATTGAAGGAAGGAATCTGCCACAAGCGGCGTCCTCTTTGTGGTGAGCGCAGCGAAGTCAGCCATAGTTGGCCCATGCCGCTCCGTCGCGACTGCGACAGCTCGGGTTGGTGGAAGATGGGGAGGAACCTGGAGAGGTGTTGCCTCTAAGAGTGCAAAAGTCAAGAAGACCGAGGCAGTTAGAAGCTTGGGGGTGGATATAGCGAAGCAGCTATAGTAGCTCGCATGCGACAATTGGGCGTCGACTTGATCACCAACCCCACCCGGACAGGCAGGCTGTCCAGGCACCGGCCGGCCCTGCGATCTGCTGGTCGATACTGGGACTCTGCGTTCTGCCGCGCCACTTACGTTTGTCGAAAGGCACTGCACTATGGTTAGTGTGGGTCCACGAAACGTAGCTAGTCAGATGTTCACCTTCGGCACGGGTATCGTGTAAGAACGAAGTAAATTTAGAACTTGATTACGATCCCCCACTGACATGGAAGATATCTGGTCTGATCAGGATCATTTAGAAGCGGGGTTCATGAAATAAAAGCTGAATGTGGATTACTGTGTGACAGTACCAAGCACGCCACTGAGACGGCCAAGGCCAAGACATGCCCATCGGTTTCGTTGTTCGCCGACGGATGGCACTCGCGGAGTACGTGCAGCACCCAATCCCCGACTCCTGTGGTGTGAAGCTGGAGCTCGTTGAGACCATCGGTTTCGAGGAGCATCAGGTACGTCGTCCACAGATCCCCTAGGATGTACCGATTGAGGACTTGAGAGAGACGAATTCGGCGCAGTACGCGTCGGCGCACTCGAAGCTCCGAAGCTAAGCATGACGTCGTCCTGGTGCAATGTCTTTCCCGACGATAGTGACCACTGAGGTCGAACTTTGCATGAAAAATACGCGCATATAGTTGGGGACAGGACTCGATGGAAAGATGACGATGGATATACCGACAGGAGAGCAAGAGCTGAAGGAGGGCGTCGAGGGATGAAGTAGGTGAGGGGTCTATTGTGAAGAAAGCGACGTGTGTTAGGACGTCGAGGGGAATTCGCTCCAAGTACGAAGGCATGATATGACGAAGGACGGACCCGGTGAGTGAGTTGGCCTTAAATACTTCTGAGCCAGGACTGTGCGGCGGAGTGCCGTTCATAGCGTAAACCAGATCGCCGCATCGTTAGATGGGGAACTTGACCTTTCCTGTTGGGAAAATCATGTTCAAAGTCGCACTGCAGTGGGCAATAGCAGATGTACTTACACACTTTCAGATCAGATCTTGTATTTAAGGCATGGTTTCGTTCACTCGTGTGCCTGGTTGTGATTTCATTTAGCCACCTTGGCTTTCTTGCGGACTCGGATGGTGGCTGGACCGAGCGCTGTTAGCTTACCAGAAGGCTGACACAGCTACTTGAGGAGAAGCGACATGACAGAATCTGATCCCTCGCAAGCCTAGCAGCTTCTCGCAACCTACGCGTACGTGAGAAAGACGATGAAGTGATCAACGAGACATCCAGGCTCACTCTCTCGCCACCCCGTGCCCAGCATACAACCCGCCACGGCGCCACCAAGCACGTCCGATGGGAGCGTACCAGTGAAAGAGCGGTTTCGATCCGGGAGCGTCGTCATATGCCACAAGGAGGTGTTTTGTGTAAAAGCTAGTCCACAATTTGTAATGATAAAAGAGGTGCATGTGCATGGGATTGGGACGCGCAGAGATGGGTATGGCATCGGCTCCGTGCTAAGAGGCGGAGATGAAGGTGTTTTTTGGTGTCGCATTGTGGTTGCGCTGCGCCGTCTGAATCCGGTCGCGTGGAGTCGTGTGCGAAGGTGGAAACCGCACCTATCGGACGCGCAACCTCTTGGATGGAGATGATAACCCCTTTTGAACACCGCCCTGGATTCCCCATTCAACGACATGATATCGTGAGCTAACCTTGTTCGAATGATCGGGGTTGGCGTGAACACGCGCGTCGCCATGACCAGCGATTCGCGACCAATGTTGCCTTGCTCGGCTTTTGTTCAGGTCACCGTACACAGCTTCATCACTCTCACTGCCTGCCAAAGAAAATATCGATTGCCAACACGTAGTACACATACAACACCCTCTTACACGTCCACTCTACAGCTCTAGAAACATCCGTTGGTCCAAGAAAGACTGGGTACAACTCTGACGCACTCTGCATGGCAGCAATGTCCGTGCTCTGGACATAGTCCTCAAAATTTCCAATCTTCTCTTGCAGGTCATCCAAGGACACGAGCTCATCCTCTAATAAATTGATTCAGTCTAAACGGCAGATGCAACCAAAACTTGCACGAACCAACGACGACGGTGATTTGTAATTTCTTGATACCATACCCGATCGCAACCAGCTTGCTCGCACCCCATACCAGGCCATCTAGCTGGACTGATCGGACAGAGTCCTCCAGAGCTTGCATATCAGTCTCGTCATCCCAAGGCTTCACCTCCAACGTGACAACAGACTGTTTCAATTGACGTTAGCAACGATATAGCATCTGAACGTCGTACGGACCTTGGCGGCCGCCTTGGGCTTGTTCGCTTTCTTTGCGTTATAAGCAGCGACACGTTCAGCCTTGATTCTTTCAGCTTCCTCGTCCTCTTCCTCCTCTTCGCCAAAGAGGTCGATTTCCTCTTCCTCTTCGGCGGCAGCAGCAGGGGCAGAGCTTTGCGCAGGGGCAGTCTGAGTGAATGCCTGCCCTGCGCTACTGCTGCCGGGAAACGTGTCGAATTCGGCGCTGTAAGAACTGATGTGAGAGTACCACCGCGCTACATGTGGGTAGCTAGAAGGGATTGGCACAGCGACCGCTTTGTAGACGTGCACATCAGCTTGGGAAGGCGTGTATCTGAAAAGAGGGTTGTGGTCAACACGCAGTTCATTTTTTTTTTCTTAAATGAGATCAGATAGCTAAGGCAAAAATTTATCTGCATGCTGGTGCAGCGGTGTCTAATCGCTTCTTGGAAACACGGACCATAGCGTTATATTCATCAAGTGTGATCGGAAAACGGGACCGAAACGATGCAAGGACTTGAACTCACCCTTCGACGTAAGACCTTGTGACAAGGTGCTGCTCGAGAGCACTGAGGTTGGCAGACATTTTGACGTATAAGGTGACTTGCTGTGAGGATTGCAGTGAGATGGGCGGTACGAAGAGAGATCGATCCAACAATCATTTTTTCTGATTTCGACACGTCCGTTTAGGGTAGGCCCTCAAGTTTTCACCGCTTATGGTTCAAGGTCAGTACAACATTAATCTAATTTCTCGTCATTGACCGTTCCGCTGCAGAGCCCGAGAAAGGCTAGATACATCAATGCGACTTTCGGAGTTCCCCCGATATATTGTCCTACCCCCTCACATGTTGATAACACCACTCAGTGCCAAGTGGGTGATTGTGTACGGCTCTAGCTCTCCCATGGAGGCCACGCTTAAATTTTGCGGCGATCAAGACCCGGAGGGTTGGCCCGCCGCATGAGGCGATGGTACTGCGCGCAGTCACTGTTTAGGCATTGGACTCTCAGCTTTTCATGGCTCCATAACAGGTACCCGGTCAATGCCAGCGCGGCACGTGCTGGTGAAGCGATAACGTATAAGACCTGCGAGGATTCGGCGTCGAAGAAGCCCAGCCATCAATGAAACAAGGGATCGACAATGTAGGTGCCTCCTCAGCCACGCGTGCACAGGGTTCTACCCGCTGGCCACGACAAGACGCGTCATCTCAAGCCAATGGATGACCAGCACCCGCCCTGAGCGTCTGTGGATTTTTGGGTCTTGCTTGCTTGCCATGCACGCGATTGACCAGTCAGGGTGTTGCGCCTCTTTGTGGCTTCCAATTCTTGGGCAATGTCACCAGTCCAGAAGATGCATGGTGACGCTTGGTGTACCGCTATTCGGTATAACGCAGTTGCGCCGATTAAAAATTTAACGGAGATTGCTCACAAACATTGATGGTTTTCATGCAGCCTGCTGGCGGAGGGGCTGTAACTTGACCCTTGTTGTTTTCTTATTCTAACTCGCAGTACCAGCTACCCTATTTTCTCTCCGTCTCAGACGCTCAACAGATACGCGGTGCTTGTTACCAAATAGCCTTTGAAGTCACACGGGCTCGAAGCCACTAGCTACTAGTAAATTTTTGTCCAATTCACAACGTATTCAGTGTCCCCCGCTTTCTATCAAGTTCCGAAGTTTGCAAGCTCATTGATATGTGTATGTACTTAACATGATGACTTGGCGATCGACGTGAGGGATATGAACACTTCTATCCAATGGAAGCTGTGGCCACGGTATGTCATGCACTGGTGACTGGTCCGATCCAGGTGAATACGACTTTCTTTCTCCCACGATCCGGGTCTTCCGGAATGTAATATCGTTCAAGATGGTGTAGTCACTCACTCACTGGAATGTCTCACTGGGCCTTCAAGTTTTCACCGTCCCATCATACCATATGACGAATCGGCAACCACCAACACTATTTACGTGGGTCATGGCTAAACATGTAATCGGCTGCTTGAACTCCTGCTATCCTCCTACAACATACGTATTCCTCGTTCGGGGGATCCCACCGTCGGTGCTGCGTGCACGGCCGCCGCAGTGGCTCCAAACTCCAATAAAACGGACAAGCTTGCAGTGCCTTGCCCCCAGAGAAGAAATTTTCCCAAGGCCCTGGACGCGGAGCGCAAATTATAGTAGCGGCTAGAGAAACAAAAAAAATTGACAGGTCGCCTGGCCTCAATCTCGCTTCAAATCAATATGTTCTCCCAACTCCTCGTCGCTCTTTCACTCAAGCCTTTATGGCTATTACTAATAGTTCCAACTCGTCGGACTCTAGGAGGCTGGTATGTTGTCCTGGGGGTGTCAACATGCCCGGGTTTCAATTCAGCCTTCTCTTTTTAGAACGACCGCGAGACTGACACCGGCCATACCCACAAAGACTCAGCAGAAGAGCATCGGGTATGCACGCTCCTCATGGCAGCTTGGTTTTCCTGGCAACTGAGTTCGATATTCGTCTTGGCTTGTCCTCTTCGAAACTTTGAACGGCTAAGTTTAACCTTCAGAGATGAAGTATGGACGGAGGTACTACCTCACCTCGAAAGTGAGGCGGGCGCAGACAACCTCACGACCCTTATTTAATTTCCTTTTCTGTTAATCGCCCTCAATCACAGCTCTCATTGAAGTGGCTAGCAGTGGCAGGCCGTCAAGCGGTAACGTTACACAACCGTCTTTGCAGATCGGCGGCGGTGGGTAATCCTGCGCATGCGGGAACTTGGACGCGCCCATATGCCATGGTCCCGCCTTCACGATGATTGGCGGAGCGGCCAGTCGGAACGGAATTCGCTAACGATTTCAGGGGTTACATATGCTCGGGCAAACCCACGAAATTGATTTTTAAATCTGAGATTTATCATATATTATGGGCTCATTTGAGTGACAGATCCCCTGCTCCATCGGGATCCTCCGAAGGCTAGCTGCCGCGATCGCCTACGTACGTTTTCTTTCGTCAACCGAATTTACCCGGTAACTTTACAGCTCAGAAGCAAACAGCAGCTGCACCGAGACAGACCAAGTCCCAATTGCCTAGCCTGACGGCGTCTCCTGACCGGAGTTCGCCATGCCACGCTTACATCCGTGGGACACCCCGTCATGCCGTGATGACGGTCTAACCCTTCCCAGTCAGCACTCCAAGACTCCGTCTCGTCATGAATCCGTGCATATTGCTTATGGCTCTTTCTCCACCTCCGCTTGCGCACGAGCATGTCCGTTAATTTCCTCATATCGCCTCGATTGATACAAGAGCCTGCCCTACTCGCTCTCTAAGACACTCCTTGCACTTTTCCGACTAATTTCCGCCCTCTCTACCTCACCTGTCCGATGTCATATACAACATCACCATCAAACGCGGACCCTCCTTCCTATTCTATGCTGTTCTTGGATAAGTTCGATATATCCTCGGCTGGACGTCATCTGCTCCAAGATAGGCTCAAGTTTCAGAACATGGAACAAGAGGTCAAACAGCGCTACATCGCTCTACAGATCATACGAAGGAGGGACATATGGAATCCTAGCCTGGCGCAGGCGTTCGCAACAATCTACGTCATGCTTCTCGAGGACGATGGACGCAATTGGGAGCAAGTCCTTTTGGCAGGTTTACCCACATTCATACCCATCTTCATACGCGAGCGCTTGCTCGAGGGCGCGTCCGATAATCATCGGTGGCCTCTGGAAAATGAGCTAAACATCTTGGCTATTGCCTTGTTTTGGTTGATCAGCTCTCGAGGTGGGTGTGCTTTCGTTTTGTTGCACGGATCCGCGTCACCCTCATTATCTCGCATATAGATCGTCTCGATCAGGAGCCCGACGAACTCAGAAAGGAGATCATGACATATCTCGCTCCGTTCGCCTTTGCGGGCTTTCGGGTATGTGCATTCCCCATTTACCTGTACTGGATCTGACGTACCCATCCAAGTACCCATGTTTCACCTCCCCCGAAGATCTATTCCTCGCGTCCGAAAGCACATCAAAGATTGGTGCTTCAAATCACGGCAGTTACCCAGCCCATCGACCCACCGAAATCACGCTGGATTATTTTGGCGAACCGACCACCTTGTGTTTACCCCCAATTGCTCCGTTTGCGATATTGAACTATTTCGTGCGGATAGAGTATTTCCGTCTCAAAGTTCCACCCGAACTCCCTTTTAATCGTCAAGATGCTACCGCTAAAGGTATCCTTTGCGGACCCACACGGGACGATATCGATGAGTTTAATGCCCGATGTGTGACACGGGTAGCTAGTAGGAACTACGGCGACCCGTTTGATGGGCTACTTAAAAGTCGCAGACATGATCCCGATTGGCGTCGTTCGTTGTCTAGCTCTGATTCAGCATCGTCACATTCCCCTTTGGTGTACTACATCCCAGGCACTTTTTCGGGACGCTGGCAGGGATCTTCCATGGTAAGTCGGCATTTTCGATCATCCGCTCTCAGCTCAATTTTCCAGGCACCCGACCTGGGGGATTACCGATCAATGTTTTTCTCTGCTGAAGCACCGTCACCTTTCCCGACCTTTGGTCGGATCCCGCTTTATGTTCGGTTCCGCGAGCTATATTGCTACTCTCCCTCGACGCCTCTGCCGGTTGCAGAGGACGAGATTTCATTTTTTAATGCATTTTTGCCTCTCGGGTGTCAGTGGCGCGAGGGCGAGGTAGGCTGCCGACCTTCCACTTTGTTCGGTGGGTTAAACGATGTGGACCCAACAGTCAGGAATTGAGTTTATCGGTGCGAATAACTCTTTCAGAACGCATTACACACCATTCCGGCGGTCCAAAGATGCAAGTGATGTCTCAAATACGAGGGCGCTGGATGTCATCATCACTGGAATAGTATGTAGGCTTGCATTCGATCTCGTCCGTTGAATGACTGTTTCTGTCAGACGGAGGCGCCGTACGCCACAGCGTGGCATGGATATAAATATATAGGAAGGATTCGACCATCAGATGGACTCGTTGTACTCTTGCGTGAGCCGGTATGTGACTTGTTCTGGCACCATGGCATTCTCTTATCAGATTTTACAGTTGGATCCTCAGAGAGTTGATCTCGGACGTGCATTGTTTCGAGGTTACGGTAAGTCTTTCGGTAACATTGGGGAGGATGTAGCTCACGACCCTGACCAGTCATCTCGTCGAGGAACTTTGTCGGCAGATGGAGACACATGTCAAGTGTAGAACAGCCAGCAGAATGGGAATCCATATTCAGCCTGTGCAAAGAGGTAAAATCACCGGAGAGCCGCCTGGACTATATGCAGCACCCTGAGGATTAAATCACCTGGGGTCCCGCTTAGCTTAGTAGTACCGTTCCCTAGATTCTAGTCGCGTGTATCAAGGGCTCCAAGGACGTATGTATGTATTTCATGTTACCATTAACCGAAAAAAAAACTTGCTTCTAAATTTGGTATACGGACTAGAGTGGCCATGGTGTCCGCCCAGTAGTACCCTGACTATTCATCAACGAATGTCGACATTCACTGCCTCGCTGGGATCCGTTCCGCAAGAAGTCCTTGAACACATAGCTTTCTTCGTGGCAACCCAAGCTCTCGTCGGACCCCCCTCGAGCTTACCCCCGTTACTTCTGACATGCCGCAATATCTCCCAAACACTGTCCTTTGAAACAAACCCCTACCTCTATGCTCGTATATTTAGTTATAAATTTGACACGAGTTCTGTATTCCGCCGACTCGGCCCGCATGTCGGTGCACCTCGCGTCCTCGCCAATGAGCTAAAGAAGAGGTGGACACACTTGAAGCGAATCCGAGCACGGACGAATTCTCGGATACGACACACAGAATCACATCAACCGTCTCCGACCCCCATTGACTTACTTTGGTTATCGTACCTCATGATGCTCGAGAACGATGGAAAGAATGAACAGCAGCTTCTGAACTATGCAGAAATGGACGCTTGGCTGATCGAGTACTGGTTCGACGACCGAGGCGCGTCCTCGGCAGTGGACATGATTCATCGACATACTTGGCCAATCGAAGATGAGAAGAACTCCATCGCCATGTCGCTGTTTTGGTTTCTTCTTCGTCCTAGTACGTCTTTCTTGCGTTGGTCCGCATCATGCTCCGGATGACGGGCCTTCATAGGTCTTATTGTACGGAACATTACCAGATTCCCTCATATGAAGACCGTCATGAAATTGACTGCGTTGGCGGCGAACTATGTCTGTTCTTTCATTGGTTGATCTTGTGATCGTCCGCTTATTCACTCGTTTTTCAAGTATCCGATATGTCACCCATCCTGGACCGAATATATCCCCCGTTCAGAAGCGATGTTGCCGCCCAGCGTTATTACACATTTTTCTGAGGCGTATCGATTGACTCCGCCGACGCTCGCTCCGGCGGCGATTATTATTTTTCTCACCCTAGCATTGCGAATATTAGCGCCCGCGCAGGCAAATCACATGGGGGGGCTTTCACTCCGACCCCCTGCGAGCCTCTCGTTGACCACAAGACGAAGTGAGGATCGGGACACAGACTGGTATCGATGCATCAATTTAGGCCAGTCCAATCGTTGTAGAGCGTTCTCGGGAGCGTACGTCTTGGGTTCCGTGGAGGGCATTTGGGAGGGCGTCTTTACCGTTCGTATATGGATATCGCCTTGTTTGATGTATCGGTCTAATCCTTTCCTTCTCAGTATACGGAGTTCTCTGCGTATTCATTCTTGCTCTCCGGAGGTGCACCGCCCGCGGTTGACCAGTGTTTGGTAGCCAACCATCGGCAGACATGGAAACTGCGTGAATACTATCTTCCTGAACACCAAGAATGCGCTCGAGGAACGTCTCGACCTCTGGGACCCGGTGATCCTCTCAGGGCGCACTTTCCCACAGGAACGCGAATACTCCGGGAGCTCTCGGATTCTGTCGAGATTCAGGAACCTGGCGCGGATGCGGTTCATTATTGGCGGCCATCCCATGCGACATCGGACGGCCACAAAGTGATGGACATCATCATCTTGGGAGAGGTACGGCGTTTCACTTTGTGGATGCGCGTTCACTCACTTTCTGCAAGGGTCACTCCGCTTGGGGTCAGTTCAATGTGTACGGTCGCGTGCGTGCGCTGGATGGCTTGATTAGTCTCTGCAAAGAATACGTAGGATCGATTTACTGCTGTCCTCGAATCGAGGTCGTCATTGATCGCCCTCTTGTCATAGGTCGAAGGTGAGAGAGGGAGGTGGCTGTACCGAGGGTACTTGATTGGCAACGTTGATGGACATATCTCGGGTCGATGGCGAGATACGTTGAGCCCCAGCGACCTTGCAGGATACGAAGGGTGTTTCGTGATGAGCAGGAGGGGATGATGGGATTGTAGTTCGCCCTAGGTTAGGAGGAGCTTTGAGAACCGAGATGTCGAAACAAACCATACCGGCGATGTGGAGCAGGGGGGGGGGCTTTTTGTAATCCGTATCGCATCACCAGAAATATTGACCGGGCCGACGTGAAATATCCCGATCTGATCGGTCTATGTACTTCAAGCCGTCAACTGATAGGTCATTTACCAAAGCCAGACGCTCTACTACTGTGAAATTCGTCCATAAGGAAGGGGTGAACTCTACGGGATCTATTCTTGGATCAGATACAAAAGCAGTCAATAAGCTATCGCTACAGTCGACAGAAAAAAAGAATCAAGGTAAGATAAAATACGTAGTGGTGACGAGGGGTATAGGGAGAGGGGGGGGGGGGGGGTATACAATGCCTGGAAACTATGGCAATTAGTGGGAAAGTGGGTTAAAAAAAACCAT
>JBBPRI010000172.1:0-40633 GCA_038092955.1 Boletus pseudo-olivaceus | reverse complement strand
ACGTCAATAACCAAGGGGCTATCTTTCTCACTTCTAATCCTGCTCAGGAAGGGAGAACTAAACATATAGAAATCCCCTTCCACTTCATACGCGAATGCGTACAGGACGGAAAGATCAACCTGTATTACATACAGACGAAGGATCAGACTGCAGATACAGTATCTTTACGAAGAATCTGACTCATGATCGCTTCGTAGAGAACCGGTCTGCTCTCGCTTTATCTCGCTATCCCTCATCTTCTCATAAATAGCAAGGGGGCGTATTGAAACTATTTAGTTTCTATTGTCATACGGACTATTTCCTACTTACACAAGTCCATTATACTTATACTTTACTACCTTAGTGCTTCGCACCTAGACGAGTCTACGATGTGTCTTCATAGACCGCTCTAGATCGTTCCGGAATTTAGTCACGTGATGTATGACATCACGGACCCAGACCCCTGACGTCAGACCCTCTACCCTGGTCTAGACTCATGATGTCATTGCTCAGTCATGCTGACTGATATGCCCTACGCCCTATCCAATGGCGTATAGAGCTCAGGTCTGAGGGTATTACCATACATGGTTCAAGCTCCTCTTGAACCTTATCCATGTGTAGTATAAAGGCTGGGACCCTTCGTCCCATAATCTTAAGTTCTTCTACTCGAGTCTTCTGCTCTAAGCCTTCAACATTCAGGCTCAGAAGCCACTTTACTTCATCAACACTCAAGATTGATTACCTCTCATCTAGTCTTGTTACCATCTGAGTGAGTATTCTCCCACTCAGGCCATAACTCCCTGCTTGCCCCTTGGCTGTGCCCCAGAGAGAAGTGACCTTCTCTTTACAGCCCTTCCAAAGTGTCGAGCGTACACATCAACAACAACAAACTCAGATCCATTGCCTATGAAATCCATTCAAATCATTTGCTTGAATTCCTCACGTCGAGCCTCATTGCATTCCGAAGCAAGTTTCTGAAGCATTTTCCGAGTCAATCCGGTGTTGATCAGGTTGCAAGAGAGTACCAATGTCGAAATCTCAATGTGGTGTTCAAGAGCCAGCCAAGTGCAAATCTCATCAAGGAAAAGTTTGGAATCTTGCAGGTAGAGGTCTTCAATTGCTCCCAGGATTGCTCGAGTGATTGTACAGGTGCGTCCAACAAGGGGGGATGGTGGTCGATTGACAGTGCCAAGTTCGTCAAAAATTTGTCGCCATCGGTAACAGCTGCTTTTCGAAACTCCGAGCACTTCGCAGATGTCTTCAAGATCCCATCCATCGTTCCAAAGCCGAAGGGCACACTCCTTGAGGTCAGTACTGATCCGGCAGTAGACCATCGTAGGTGTAGTATGAGCGCGCTTTGAGTTGTAGTACACAGTCGCTGTCTATACTGATTTCCTTTTCTGTCCGTCCAACTGCCGCGTCCCAATTTATTGCATAATCTCAAGGTTTGCGCACACCGCTGTAATTACTCGGCCAAAGCCGGAGAATGTTAATGAAGTTGAATTTTCCCACTATCATTGTTTAACGTCAACCACACCCATACCTGAGCACGTTCCTGTTTGACGGCGAACGAAACCAACACCGAAAACACAGTCCAAAGTACACCCCGTGAGCACCATGAGGAGCTTGACGATCTCTACCTCTCTATTCGGCCGGACAGTTTTGCACCGTACCTCTCCCTCATTCGCCGCGCGCCGGTTCGCAACCACCACCCAAACTTCCCAGGGCGCCAGCAGCTCGAAGCAGGTGCAGGATGTCCTTGGTGTTGCACAACGGCTATTGGCGAGCGTGGGGCGGGTCCTCGGTCCTCTTGGTGAAAGGGCTACGGGGTTACTAGGGTGTGCGTATCATTCTGTTCTGTCATCCAATTTCACGAGGGCTAACTGGACTGTACTATTTCGGTTTTCTTACATGTATCTTGACTCGTGTTTGGTCCGCATAGCATACCGCCAACCCCTCATCTACAACGCCGAAGTCGCTCGTGAACTGTTGAAGCACATCTACATTGCTGAGCGGCTGCAGCCTCCAACCTCCTTCGCTACCATCACGGATGCATACTCTGTCCTCTGGGGTCGTGCAAAGAACCCGCAGTACTGGCGCGAACTGCTCGCTACCGGCGAGTGGGCCCGCGTCGCAGTGTATGCGGTTGAAGCGTACGCGGTTTTCAAGGTGAGTCTTTTTCATTTTAGTTTTCCTGGCGTTCTCCCTTTTTTTTTTTTCTGTGCTTTGGGTGGTCTGTGCTGACTGGCTGCGCGAACAGGTTGGCGAGATAATAGGCCGAAGGCACTTAATTGGGTACAAATTGCATTAGAGGATAAGATAGTGCCCTTTGGGGCGCTGCTCATGTGTGCAACCTCCGCTACTGCACCCTAGATATACTCATAATGTGCGCCAATTCAAGTACAACCAAGAGATTTGCACTTTCATTGGTCCCAGCTACTCGAGGTCCCCATACCAACTTCTCGTAGGACTTATCTTTACTTTGAGAACCACAACACTAGAACCTGCCGCCAGAATTGAAAAAGTTACAGTATGTAAGCGGTGCGGCCAAAGGGAGGCTGCGCTGGTTGTAAGTATTTCGAGACAAGTGGCAGTTTAGTAGGCCCGCAACTTCATGACAGTTGTGTTCAAGACTGACAGCAATTTTCACTTCTCTCAGAACTCAGCGCCCTTCAACACAGGGTATATCAGTCAGCGCTTCAGCCTCGAGCCTCGCCTCTCCTCGGGCTTCCTTTCTTCCACTTTCTCCTCCGCGCGCATTCTCGCTCACTCATCCTCTCCCTTTTTCGCTCCTACCCACCCCCCGAAATGTCAATTCCAGCGCTGGGTTAGTCCTTTCGTGCCCGTCCTTCCGACCCTCCCAAGCGATCAGAAGCTTAGGTCCTCCCGTTCTCGTTAACTTGATTCGTTCTCTCGGCCCTTGTGGGTTTGTCGCTCCCAGTCACGTGACTTGATTTTTGCGGGCGAACACTCCCTGTGGACACACCCCACCGAATCTAGTATGTACTCTGATTTCTAGTAGCCTCAGCTTATCACCTTTTCACAGCTCAGTGATCTTCATAGCATCCCCGTCTTGTCCCAAGCTAGCTGCTCTTCCTCCTTTCGTCGTCCACAGATAGCTTGCCAGTGTCGTTCTCCTCTTTTCCCTCGCCGACGAGCAACCACCCACGTAGGTATTAACATCCCCTCAAGAAGCCGCGGTTAGCACATGCCGGAACGGACGAAAATCCCTCTGTATCAATTGTATTACTGCTGACTACGCGGCTCTGTTATGCTTGCCATAGCCAAGCTGAGGTGCGGCGGTTGGGTACATGACCCACCAGCCGCGCTCCAGTCACCGTATCATGAGAAGATTGGCTGTGAGTACCTTCTGTTCCTTGCCGCCACTGCAAATCTGGCAAGAGGGGGACTGTTTGCAACACGGTAATGTTGAGTTCCGCTCTCCGATGTTACGTGTAACAGAATCAATCGCGAGCTGCAGCCTCGCTAGATTCATCTTCTCAGCCCCGAATGGGACTGAAAAGGGTGTTAGATATGCATATCGCGAGTTCTTGATGCAGTCGCTAATCGGAAGTTGGAACTAATCTTCGCGCACGCCACCTTGTATTTTCCCTGGGTATATAACATCACCGGTGGTCGATTTTTCCTCTTCATCAGACTTATTTCCCCTGACGCCTTCTTCTATGTTCGGGATGAAGTTGCAGAACCTCGTGGTACCAATTGCGCTCGTCCCATATGCACCGGGGCCCCTGCACCTAGCGAACTTCCCGGAGTATCGTCCGCTCGCGGGCTTGTTTCCGAAAGAGGTCCGAGCTGTAGCGCGAACCTTTAGTAGCGTCCCCGATGCACAACCTCTCCCGCTTCCCATCAACGATACTTACGTCCGCAAAGTTGATTCGGCCCACCCATACCAGCCTGGTCGACCAGGTGACATACGTGGTCCTTGCCCGGGATTGGATACTCTAGCTTCTCATGGAGGAAGTGATCAGAGATCTCAGTGTCGATGCTGGCCAAGGAGGTACGTAGATCATAGCACAGATCGATGATGTAATATGTCAAGCGCTACGGTAATATTTCCTTTTTTCCTGATTCGAACTTCGTAGTTGCGACCCGACCCGACGACGGTCTCGTCACAGACGTACGGAACTCCGAGTTTTTGCCGGTGCCACATTCAATGTGGCACGCGTCGTGGGTTTGGTTTCTAACTCGTTCTCACAACCGCTGACGCCCTTTGTTTTTCGAAACCTGCCGATGCCGTGACTCTGGCTTTTGTGAAACATGCATTCCGAGTCGGGCCAATGATAGTTGGGAAATATCCTCTGTGTCGAGTTTCCATCTACTGAGAAATACTCGATCACATGAGCCCTGAAAACATCAATGACCGCGTGTCGATGCCGCTTGTACTGGGTTCAACGGCAGACGCGATTTGAGGGCCACAGTCAGTGTTTCTGTCATGAGCTCTCGATTGAGCATCCCTTTGGTGACACAATGAAGGACCAAGTTCATTTGGACCCGCGGTTCGATTTCTCACATCCAAGAACAGTTCTTGTTACATTACTCTTATTTAGCCATCCTACGGTGCGGCCACGATATCCTCCCTGAATAACTCGACCGAATTCATCAACAACAACCATTCAGATCGGGATGGTTGTTATATTGTGTAAGTTAGCATCTGCAATCGTGAAAATATATCTTTGGACTCACTCGCGAAACCTACTTCCTTCACAGAGATGGAGAACCATGCGGGTCTTTTGGAATCGACATCCCAACGTGATCACATCTATTTCTAGCGGCAGCTTGGACCCATCGTATCTTGGACCCGTCGTCCATGTTTGCTATCAGGCGCACGACCGACAACGTCTGCGGTATATAAGACAGGGAATCATCTTGGCTCGGGTCAGCTACTTCATCTTTGCCCCTTGCTTGGCCTAGACCATGGTGTTTCTGCGTTCCGTCCTGACCTCATCCCTCGCTGCCTGTTCTCTGCTCGGATCAGTGGATGGTGCCTCACTCGTGGATAAACTCAGAAGTTTTACCCCTGCGGCTCGCAATGTTCTGAAGCGGGCTACACTTGCCGCACCCCACTTCGTACTTTACAGTGATAAGTATGTCTCCACCGAACCCACAGTGGCGGAGATCAATGTGAGCCAAATCTTGCTATAATGTGCACTTGTTAACTCTTACGCCCCAGGGCTTCAATGTATTGTGAGCGCTTTTCACTTTTCTGAGACTATATAGGCAGGAAGATCAACGAAATTATGAGTGCCCTCTCATTTTTGTTGACATCAGGTGCGGCCGATGAAGCGCTTGCATGGCAAGAGCTTACAGCTAGCGAACGTACGACCATTCTGGATGAGTACAATGCAGCTGGAATTTCGTTGATTGTGTCCCTGTTTGGGTCTACCGACACACCGACGACATCGGGTGACGATCCTATCACTACGGCCAACACTATGGCTGCCTGGGCTCTCGAGTACAGTCTTCAAGGTGTTGATATTGACTATGAGGTATTTTCGAACCGTTATCCATTTGTGTGATTAACTGACAATTTCGGATGCTATCTCAGGACTTTTCTGCATTTGACGGTGGCACGGGATCTGCTGAACAATGGCTTGGGAACTTCACTACGCAGTTCCGCACGCAGCTTCCGCAGGGACAATACATTCTTACCCATGCTCGTGAGTTGTCGGCAGCCCAATTAGGATGATCATCAATATATCTCTTACAGCCGTCGCACCATGGTGAGTAGTCCACTCGGCAAATAGGAGCATACATTCTTGAACATCAACAAGGTTCTCTGCTGGTATATGGGGCGGAGGAGGATACCTCTGGATCAACGATGCTGTGGGTTCCATGATTGACTGGGTAAGCAATTATCCCAACGTGCCAATACGACTCCCTCTGACCATTTAGTACTAGTACAACATCCAAGTATGTTCTAACTAGTTTCGAGAACGTTTTTCATTCTGAACTGCTAACAATGTCGTCTTAGTTCTACAACCGTGCGTATCCAAACTAACTGAGGTGGAATCAAATTGGGATGCTGAAATGTTGCTTCGTAGAGGGAACGACAGAATACACGACATGCCAAGGCCTTTTCTACAACTCTTCTTCGACCTGGCCTGAATCTGCTGTATTCCAAATCTCCGCAAACGGTGTTACCCTGGACAAGCTCGTCATCGGTAAACCCGCCACCACTGCAGACGCGAACAACGGATACATGAATACGACACTCCTTGCATCGTGTGTCGCTGAAGCTTATGCTGCTCAGTGGAGTGAGTCTAGAATATGGCCTGATGTCCATATAAACCACCAAACTGACTACCTTGTATAGATGCAGGGGTGATGGTTTGGGAGGTATGCAACCGCACCGCTGCACAGGACAAACTCAGGCTGATACGTTCTGAAGTACCCCGATGCCGCCTCTACCTGGATCACTGCGGTTCGTGGAAAGACCTGGCCGGTCCCTCCGTTGCCAAGTACCACCGCTACCTCGACTGCTACAGGAGCGACTCCCACAAGCACAGCACCAACGGGCACAGGTAGCTGTGCTAACGTTGCTGCCTGGCAGAACAGTGTTGCAGTAAGTCCCACTGAGCTGCATCTATGCATGTCGTGCTTATTCCATCGTCCCATAGTACGAGGGGGGTGACGAAGTGACATACAAGTGAATAATTCCACGACTATCATTGTTCGTTCCTCACATACTGTATCCTAGTGGTGACCTCTGGACCGCGAGCTACTGGAATGAGGGATCCGCACCAGGCGGTAGGCTCTTCTTTCGCTTGGGATACCGCGCGACTCTTACTGTATGCCAAAGGAAACGCTGGTGTTTGGGTGAGCGACGGTGCATGCACATAATATCCACCCCGCACCCCCCTCCCTTTACGACCTCAATGAATGAGCAGGACTATACCAGGTCGTCTGTCCCTGTGGCGTATGTATCATTGTATTTATGTGTAATTTTCAGGGGGTGGATGGAAATACAACCGCGTCTGACCCCAAATCCCTCGAGGCCACAAACGTGGTAGGTAATCAGCCGATTCGAGGCATGGCTTCGGTGAATTATTCAGCAGTTCATCATCCATCATGTTGTAAAGATGGAACTTTGCCTCGTGTCATCAACCCAACCCTTTGAGTTTTCCACCCTGGGATAGCAGCCGCATCCGATGCTCGGTGGATGTGGAGCTCCTGCCTTGGCTTCCCAAAAAAAGAGCTTCACCTTCACCGTCATCCCACCCTTCTCTTGGAACACCCCAATAGAGTGGGACCAAAACACGACCGAATCGTCTGCACCCTGAAACAATTCGCATGGAAAGGCGTTCTGATGCACCTCCGCTTACATCATAGCTGCCCAAGTTTATCTCGAGTACGAGGACAACAAACCTGGCGTTTCTCAGGCTAGGCTCCAAGTTGGCGTTGTTCGGTTGTCGAGTTCTCCGGGGGGGTCCCGGGACTAGGAGTCCGACGGCATATGGCACGACATGTGATATATGTTGTACACCAAGATTGAAGGAACCAAATTCGGCAATACACCCAGGGGCCAGTACCATGCAGCATCGTCGTGGTCCAGCGGTGCTGCAGAATTCGGGCCTGAGGCCTGACTGACAGGTGATGCGAAGAGATCCCACCTCGGTAGATGTGCCGTTCGTCGGAAATGTCCTGCCTAACTCGGACTCGTGCCTCGGTATCTAAACGACTCTGGGCCAAGGAGTAGGCTTTGATGCTCGTCAGACTCGGATAGCGATGCCAGATAAATCGTCAGTTACTAGAGATAGTGCTCGACTTGAAGTGCTTCAGTGGAAGGAATCACAGAATTGAAGGTTTTCTACATCGCGTACTTGGGAGTACCATTCGGGGTTCTTCGATGGGTGTTGCGCGTCCATCATTGGTTATCGGTGTGGTGCGTGATATCTCACGTCTGTTCGATCGGGCCATCGAGTCTTTGGCGTCAAGATGAAAGATTGTGAGCTGAACGTCACTGACCATGAGTCACTGGGGACAGGAGTTGAAAGCGTGCTGACCGAACATAATCCAATTTCGTCTCATTTCACCTCACAGACTCATAATCACTTGTCGATGAGACATTGAAAATTTTGGATTATCTGATAGGCTTCAAGTTCTCCACGACCCGTGATGTGGGCAAACGGGGGGCAACAGGCGGCCCAGCGTGCACTGACGAAACGAACGTGGTCGTTGAAATTAGACGTGCAACTCTCATCACCCCGACCGCCCGGGGAGAGGCATCAACGAAGAAGAATAGAGCTCGTTCCTGATAGCATGGATCCGAACACGCACGACCCTCGGTCACAAGCGGCGCGGTGGCTTTCTTGCCCGAACTGAGGTGCCACAGTAAATTTACACACACACACACATCTTATTTTAAAGGGTCACAGACACATGCTCTGACTTTTTTTTTGATAGCCAGTTGTGTCGCTAGATGTGGTTTGCAGTTTGGACGAGCTGAATAAGACATCAAAGGATTGAAAAAGACATGTGTAAATTTACTGATCCGGGCCACTGTTCCTATCGACCGACGGCGGGGGGCCGGGTTGTGTAGTATTAATTAGCCTGCAGTAGACACCTGTGCAGTCAGGTTCAGGTTCGCATTGGGTACACATCTTACGCCTCTGATCTGACGCCACGGGCCGTACTTTCCTCCGACTCTTCGTCGTCGCCCACCGACCATCGATCAGGTACACAATTAGTTGTCGCTATCCTCTTATCCTCAAACACACCCGACATCGTATGTACTAAGTACGGGCACGGATGCGCTATTAAACCTTACCTGTAGTCCTGCTTCCGACCTGAAAGTCCGCCGACAGTCTACTTGGAACAAGTCGGTGCCTTACAACGGCAGGGGGGCTGGTTCCACATGCCGATCAGAAACATGCACGAAACCGACGAGTAAAGCAATATTAGCCTACGCCCAATTGCGTGTCATTATTGAGGGATATATCCACGGATCAAACCCGAATCAGTGCTTGTCCAACCACTCGCCCACGCGGTCGATGAGCTCGGCCTTTCTCCCCGCCGTCGGCAAACCCTTGTTTTTCAGCACCTCCTACAGTGTCTCAGAGTGAGCAACGACAGGCACGCATTCGGCTATACAGGAAAACGTACCCTAAGCTGATCGACCCGAAGCTGTCACAATCAGGATCGCTCTCAATCAGAATCCGCCAAGAACTCGGATAGAGTGGCACTCGACTCACTTTGTCCAGCATTCCCGCGGCGTACTTACTTCGAAGGTCCGCTTCGTCAACCGAGACGTCCTAGTAGAGAAAAAAAAGTTCACCGTCGTCAGCACGATACATCCTAGATTCGAACTTGGCGACAAACATGTTTTCTCTTCATTCCCGTCGTCGCAGGGACGGTATTGTAATTCTCGTCGTTTGTCAACACTTTTTTCCATTCCTCTAGCAGTGCTCCCCCCCGCTGTATGATACATCCATTAACTTCGCGAGGAACAAAAGATATTGTCCAACCTTATGGATCATATCGTACTTGGGCCGAGTCAGATCTTCGAACGCTTCCGTATCAAATTCTTCACGGAAAGCGCTTGCCTGAAGTTGAGCATTATGATACGCGAGTGCTGGAAGGCAGATTGAGGGAACAACACACACGGATGAGGTGACGCATACACACCAGGGTTCGGATACGAGTCCGGAGGATATGCACCGTTCTTGACACACAACTTGTCAATCCAAGCTCTCGCAGCGTCCTTCGCTTCTTTCGTAGCTAATACCAGGGAAACGTAAGCTAGTGAAACCTAGAGAACGAGCTGACATGCCTCTGAACGCTTCCGTAACAGGTGTAGCGCGGATATCGTCGGCAAAAGGCATAAAGATGAGATGGAATCCAGCAGGTTCACTCCACCCGCCCTCTTCTATTGTTTCTGCCTTAAATATGTTTCGAGGTTAGCGATCTAGAGAGCAAGGAGACATCATCCACCTGTGGCACAAGGGCGCAGAAAATAGGGGTAGCATTGCGCCGGACTAGGGCGAGGACCAATCCAATCTTGTCCTTCTCTAGCATCTTCTGCAGAAGAGCGCTAAACGTGCGTTTACTCCCAGAGTATTTCTACAACGAAGGGCTTAGAAAGGAGATCATGCACGTAGCGTTGAACCATTCACCAGCTCATCAGGACAAATGAATAAGGCATGTTTGACATTGTCCTCGAATGCAATCTCAGACTTGTTTTTGAAGCCAAGAAGTTTGAGACCTAGAGAAATGAGAATGTAGGGATGTGATACAATAGGGGTTAAGTGGGCATTACCAGGTTCAAGGTCGAAAGTGCGGAAAGACCGGATCTCATCCGCGGTATAAAACGGCTATGTGGACAGTCACTCAGCATGTGATGCCCGGCCAAAACCCGGGGCTACTTTACTCTGTGGCCAGGTTTCACTGCCCTCGTCATCGACATGCTCATTTCCTCATCTTCGCCACCCGTGTCTGCCGTACCTGTGCCTAACTTCCCGCCAAATAATATCTTGGCGCGGTCTACCTCCACTTGATGATCCTACAACAGTGTGGGAGGTCAGGGGATCCGTTGCACGACCATTGAGTGTGAAAGGGACCTCGTCAAGGTAGACCGTTCGGTCATTTGCGACCTCCATTCGGTCTCCAAGGTCAATAAAATACTTGTATGATCCTTTCTTTTGTTCGGTGATTAAACCATAACTGATAGGCACTGAGGCACTGTTGGGCGTTCCCAGGAATTGGTGAGAAACTCACCCCTTTACGCCCATAACGAACCCTTTGCCGAGTTCAAACGGAATGCTAAACAGGGCGCGTTTTGGGACCTCGTGAAACCGCATCTGAGAAAAGAGGTCATCAATCCTAGTGATTGAAATAGATGTTGGTAGCATCCCCGGGTCTTCCTCGCCTTCATCCCCGCCAAAGGTATTCGACGATAAGACAGACTGTCATGTTTAAGCTCAATTGCACGGGTCATCCGGTGGAAAGGAATCAAAACAGACGGAGTAAAACTTTGTTGGGTCAAACGGCTTTTCTGGAGTGGAGATAAAAAACGGTTCGACTTGCACCCCGGCTTGGGTAAGGTCCTGCCAGCGTGGTCAGGCGACTCTGTAAATCATGTTCACGAGCGACACACAATGAGAGTTGTCTTGGAGGAAGTGAGCAACTGCTTGCTATTCGGATGGGGGTTGTCATCGTCCGTAATCAAGAACACGCGCTTTGATGCTGTCTTGGGCGCACTGGATAACAGTCGGTCAGGCATCCCGTCGCGAAGCGCGAAAGCCACAGAACCCATCGCGCATGACCCAGTTGCAACTTGTGAACACATCGCCCATGGGCATCTTTTTTCCTTGAAGAGGGGGAAAGGTATTCCGGAGTAGATCCGGGTCATCTCTGGCCTCTTGAGAACGACACATTCAACGGTTTGACATTATCAGAGGAGAACAGATATACCATCGATCAAACGAATGAGTTCTTGTATCGTTGGCGCGCTTATAGGTGCGATTTGCTGGTAGACGAAAGAGTTTCTCTTAATCTCGGAAGCATAACTCTTAGCCTCGTTGGGTCGCGTCTAGGTTAACCCCACATCGTTGAACTTCCCGCCAGAAAACGACGTCGATGCAATCTCACCGTGTTGAAAAGTAATACTCCAACAGAGTCGTTTGGACCAATAATGACCTTCTTTTTCTGAATTTGCATAGCAGCGTCGAGGGCTGCGAGGAGGTGGGACGTCTGCACGTTTTCGTACACGGGATCATCTCGGAGCCCATGCATAGACTCAGAGCAGTCGATGCAGAACAGGATCACATCTCGTTTTCCTTCGAAGAACTACAAAATAGGGGTTACTCGGTGGAACGCACAAGACCCTGCAGACTGACCGAGGCGTCTTGGAGTTCGTCTTCTTCCTCATTATCAACCACGTTCCAGTCATCAAAAGGCGGCATGGTTTGGGTCTCGTATGCGTCGTGGCGGGTGTGCTGAACGACGAGGTCAGGCAGGCAGCGAACAAGGAGAGTCAGAAGAGAACGCGCCGTCCACAAGACGCGTTCAGCTCGTATTACATAAGCTGACAGGTGGCGATGCCCGCTATTATGTAATGGGACTTTTGACACTACTGTACCCCCTGTTTACGGCACCGCCACTTGCTGCGCTAACTTGTCGGATCATATCGTCAGTCGAACAACTTGTCTCTTCTACACAGGACACTGCTCTGCTGAATGAACAACTAGCAAATATCACTGTCATGACTACCCAGTCCACATTGCGGGATCTACGTCAAATCTTATTATCCGAACTGGTCGACACTGCAAAGTCACCCGAGCAGAAAATCCGTTATGACGAGGACCTCGCTTATTGGAAGCAAACGATGGGGTACCATGATTATCAACTGTTCTTACGTCGACTAAACGAATCGGTCGTCGGATACACCATACCACGCACGTCTGATTCAGATGCGGCGGCTGAGGGTTACAGCCAGGTAGGGGTAGACGTGCTCCCTCCACCGAGACCCATCCGGTCCTTAATGCACATGCCTGCTAGGCCATCTCCGACCTCCTCGCCCTTCTCGACACACTCGACAAGTGGATTGACATGTCGCCACCCCCAAAACCCGGAACGGCCACCCCGCGCTTCGGGAACCCAACCTTTAGAGAGTACTGGGGCGACCGCCTCATCAAGGCAAGTACTACACATCGCAAAGGTATTTGTATATACGACTACGCAGTGCTCACTCTCCACCCCGCAGGAATCTGACCACCTCCTAGGCACGTTCCTTGGCCCCACCCACCTCCCCGCCCTCCGCTTTCTCAAACCGTACTTCCTCGAATCATTTGGTAGCTTCCGTCGTCTCGACTATGGTACCGGCCACGAAACCACCTTTTCCCTCTTCCTCTGCGCCCTCACGCTCCTCCGCGTCGTCCACCCCCACCCACCCGACGAACGCGCCCTCGTCCTCCGCGTCTTTGTGCGCTACCTCCGCCTCTGCTGGCGGTTGCAAGATACGTACAAGCTCGAGCCAGCTGGGAGCCATGGTGTATGGGGGTTGGATGATTACACCTTCCTCCCGTACATATTCGGGAGCGGGCAACTCCGAGGCATGCTTCTCCCATCGTACCGCTCCCATCAGTTCCAGTCAACGCCCTTTGTTTGCTAGATCAGACGACGATACCCGTCAACGCTGTCCTCGGCGTCAAACTCGCCAACGGAACGCATCCCATCGATAGCTTTGACAATCTGTATTTCATGGCGATCGCAAGGATCCATCAAGTGAAGTACGGCCCATTCTTTGAGCACTCGTCTCAGCTGTACTCGATCGCGACACACGTGCACAGCTGGGCCAAGGTGAACAAAGGCTTGTTCGAAATGTACGAGGCAAGTCAACGGCGCGCGTCTCACCTCTCGATCGTATTCATACGTCTGCTGCTGTAGGCCGAGGTCTTGGGCAAACGTGTGGTCGTACAACATCTACCTCT
This sequence comes from Boletus pseudo-olivaceus, assembly GCA_038092955.1. NCBI lineage: Eukaryota > Fungi > Basidiomycota > Agaricomycetes > Boletales > Boletaceae > Boletus > Boletus pseudo-olivaceus. The sequence goes on along the minus strand of JBBPRI010000172.1, from coordinate 27,206 downwards.
CGGGGGCTTGATAGAGTGGGGCCGTTAGACATCACCGCACATTTACCACGCTACCCGCGGCGGTGATTGCGCTCGCATCGCATTCCCACCCTTGCGAATACCAGGCTCTGCCATCTTTGTTCGCCGTTTGGAGGTGGGGTCTTGCCATTCCCAAGCCCTCATTTGCAGGTGACGTATCCCGGGATCAACCGCGCCGTAGTCAACATGCCAGTAGCGCCACCCTGTCCAATCTTGGGCCGATCGTTGAGTAGGGCCTGCCGGATTGAGAGATGGCGTTTTGGCAAGGAATTATTCTCCTGATTCCAAAGGACCACGTTACGATGTGTTTCCCTCGTTGCCTTGACTTCTTCACAACGTAAATTGTCGTGCGCGTCGTCGGATATGTAAGTGACGCCCGACTCAGAGGTAAACGGCGGTGTGGCACGCGTGCACGCACCGGTTGACAGCATTACGAGACGAACGCGCGACCCGGTGCGCTCGCTTGCACGTTGTTTTCCCACATGGCAGCCGGTGTGTTAAGCGACGCGGTCCTGCCAAGCGTCCAGCTTGAGCAGGATCACAGGAACTTCTTATCGTTATTTAGTTTGGTTTACCGAATACAATGGATCATGTATCATGTATCATAGTACTTGGCGGCAGCTAAACACGACGTCGCCACAGTTTGATCCCTCGGATACGTGAACAAAGGCCGGTGCCAGTGGAACACACAAGACAATCTGCCCAGGCCAAGTCTGCCACCGTCAAAAAAGCCTTTCAGGTACGCCCCACCGTAAGGCCTTACGCCATCCGGAGAATGTTCTCCTCGGAACTTTTGCTGTTTTCCCTCGTTACCGCATTCGTACGCATCAAGAAACAGGACGCCTCATTTCTTTTCCTTTACCATCCCCGATCGCGCGCGTGAAGAGAGGACAAGTGAACAAGACGACACGGCGATCTTATTTATTTGTCCTGTTCGTAAAATGAGAGCGTGATCGGATGGGATGTAAGAAGATAGGTGCCGTTGCGTCCATGGACCTCGCTTCCCGCGAATATGTAGCATATAGTTCTCGAAGTCGAGGCCTCGAGGACGGCGCCAGGGGTTCATCTATTGGCGAGCGCTATTGACGCGGGTACCCGATCGAAATGCCGATTGGCAAGATAATACCAAGATAGGAAAGTTCCGATGGCTGTGCCCACGACTTGATGGGGGGAATATTATTATTATTTTGATGCCCCGGAAAGAGCCGCGTGAGGAGACCCGCTGAGCAAAGTAGGGGCCAGGTGTTTTAAAGTTCAGGTTGACGTGACCTCCCGGCGAGCGAATGTGTGGTTCACACTCAACCTCGTGCGGGTCCCCCAAAATGCCTATCTGGGTTACATGAAAAAAGCGAGCGGCGAAACGAAGAATGAAATTTTTAGGGTCGTCGCTTGTTTTTGATGAGCCGGAACGTCAACGCGGACAAGGTCGTAATTGATGCTTCTGACCAGACACCCACTAGGGACAAGGGATTGAATAGTGACGAGAAACAGGGGCCACCCTTGGACACGTACGATGCTGTATGTGTTTTCGGTGCCAAACTTTCCAAATGCGCATTCCAAGGGGAAGACGGTAGCAGCGGCCCCTCGTGGTGTCCTGCCCTTGAGCTCAACACCCTCGGCGGTGTTGGCACGACTCTTTTCATCCATCACCGTCCCTCGTCTCAGTTGGTCGATCGAGCGCAATGCGGCGATGTTTCCAGGGCGTTTCGTGCGCCTGAATGGCGGTGCGATCATTTCCATTGTCGAGAGAGCTTCCGCGGCAATGATGCTGATGGGATTGCAGCACTCCGTCCGTGCACGCCAAGGTGCTCGATTTAATGAACGGACGGTCATACTTCATTGGGCGGGAGGAACTTGCGACTCGAAGACAGGGGACGCTCGGAAATGATGTGGAGATGACCACGTTCTGAGACCCGGGAATATCATGGAGGGTGTGTGGAACGTGTGTTTCGAGCCGGAACATGTTGCATGCGGCGCGACGAGGCTGCGCAGGATCCAGACGAACCAGAAAGAGCAAATTTAGTATGCGATGGCACGACGATGCCCCGAGAAGGGAATCATTGCGATTTGACATGGTCCATATACGAGGGTCGGAGCGGAACTAGTGTGGACGGTCCTGTAAGAGAAGAGGTGCTATGTATAGGTCCTGGTGTGGGTGTGAGGGTATAATGCCCTGTATCCAGTTGGTCCTAGGCTGGGGGCGTTGTTAAAGGCGATGTCTGGTTTATATCCATATGACTGTGCAGCCTCATGGAGAGCGTCGGCAATGTGTGAGACATGGAATGGAGACAGCCACGTCGTTACATAAACGATCATCAATCCCGTCACACACAGTCCATCGGTCAAAAAATTTTGATCCACTGAGACTAGTACCGTCGACTACCAATCGCTTTTGCTACGCACTCACAAAGCGCAGTTACCTCGGTGGTCGTCGTATGTGCTTGCCCTAGAGCGTACGGCCTCCAGAGACCGTTTAGTGTCACCATTACTGATCAGGAAAGGAACAACGATCTCCGCTTGCTGACCCTCGAGTGAGCGTTTCATCCCGGTTTCTCCCCTTCCTGCACCTGCGCTCATCGATTGGTCTAATTTCAGGTGGTCGTCCGTTCGTGGTACGTCTTAAAAACACACACACACCCTTCTCTTCATCTCATACTCGACAAAGGCGAACCTCCTTGACAGCGACTTTCTACCCTCTCCAATCTTCTTCGCTCTCTCCCACTCTCGTCAGTTTCAACTTCTTTTTTTCTCTCGTCCTTTTCCCCTCGCTGTTCGAGGCGAGGATCTGTCTTCTTCTGTAGTAGACTCAACCTATTACCGCCCTGGCTAGCCCGGCACCTCCGCAACCGTGGCGATCCTGGTTCGGTAATCCAAGGTTTTCAGGCCTCAAACTCAAGAAGCGCGTGAACATACCCTTTTTCGAAAAAACACATCGCTGCCACATAGACACGATAGACCCCTTGGATTTACCTGATAAAAAAACAATGTCTCGCGTCGACATACTCCCTCCAGCGACACCCGTCAATATCCAGGCACCCGTTTCCTTCCCAGGTTCTCCGGGATTTCGCGATACACCAGGCTTGGACCGACTGGAGGATCCTTCTTTGATTCACGAAAAATCTGATTCGACGGTGGATGAAGGAGAGGCTGAGAAGATCTTCGCATCCCTCCCGCCGCTCCTCCGAGGACACCCCGACGTCCATCTTAGGAACGGAATCATGAACGCATCACGCAAGGCGGCCGAATACAAGAACAACGCTGAGAAAGCGTTCTTTGTCGCCGATCTCGGCCACGTTTACCGTCAACACCAACGCTGGCTTCAGTGTATGCCCGAAATAGAGCCCTTTTACGGTCTGTAGTCTGCCCTGTCGGTCTCGCTCTGCTACTCACGGGCGTGGTGTGACAGCCGTCAAGTGCAACCCAGACCCGTACGTGTTAAGGTTGCTGGCTGCGCTGGGCGCGGGCTTTGACTGCGCATCCAACGGCGAGATCGCCAACGTATTGGCGCTAGGGGGGGTAGAGCCTGGTCGGATTTTGTTCGCCAACCCATGCAAGGCGACGTCGTTCATCCGGAGCGCTGCCAAGGTCGGCGTGGACAAGATGACGTTTGACAACGAGGACGAGTTGTACAAGATCGCACGTGCACACCCCGGGGCGGAACTGATCGTGCGTATCCTCGCCGACGACTCCAAGAGTGTCTGCCGCTTCGGAGTCAAATTCGGAGCACCTTTGGAGGTGGTACCTCGTCTGTTGGCGAAAGCGCGGGAGCTCCACCTGAACGTGATCGGTGTGAGTTTCCACGTCGGGAGCGGATGTTATGATCCGACGATCTACGAAGATGCGGTGCGACGCGCGCGTGAGGCGTTTGATATGGGGTCGCGGGTCGGATATCAATTCTCGTTGCTGGACGTCGGGGGTGGATTTGAAGATGGACGTCTGGAAGCCGCGGCGTCTGTGTTGACGCGGGCGATTCAACACTACTTTCCGGACCGGAGGGGGATCAAGGTGATTGGGGAGCCTGGACGATACTACGTGTCTCGGGCATTCAGCCTCGCGACCAATATTATTGCCCGGAGAGCGCCGATGAAGGAGGGCTGCCCGGAAGAAGAGGGTTCTGATTCGAAAACGGAAGGGCCAAGCGTCATGTGTGAGTGCTGTTCTTTCTTTGCGGACGGTTTTTATTGACAACGGCGGCGATGCTATAAATACAGACTACATCAACGACGGGGTGTACGGTGCATTTAACTGCATCATGTTTGATCATCAGGTGGTGGCGCCACACGTTCTGTCGATGAACGGGTCGTTCCATGTGGCTGAGACAGAGCCCTTGTCGGGAAGCAGCGTGTGGGGGCCGACGTGTGACTCGATGGACCAGGTGTGCAAGTCGGTGATGCTGCCGAGCGGGTTGCAAGTCGGGGACTGGCTCGGGTGGCACGAGATGGGTGCGTATACGATGTGTGCGGCGAGCCAGTTCAACGGGTTCGAGCTAAGCGACGTGTTGTACACGACGGGCAAGGGTGGGGAGGAAGCACGGGAAGTGCTTCGTCGGTTCGCGACCGGGGGCCATGGACACGGGGAGACGTAACATTGGAGATGGAGGACGACGGGTTGGTAGGGGTGCTGTAATTTATATCGTATGGTTGTCGAGAGACGATATTGCTAATGAATATTCGGAGCATGCGAGGAGAAGGGGTGGTGTGAAGCGGAATTCGGTACCGACGGGTACTTTTAAGTAAGTATTTCACGACCGACGGACGGGAATGAGAATGAGAGGGAGGGTCAGGGAGGGGTGTTGGTGAGTCATCGAGGGTGATCGACGGTGTGTTGCTTCCAAATTCAAGGCACGCGCCGGTAGCCGCTTCGACACCTAATCGGGTTATATTGCAGTCCCGCGACGGAGGTCGACGGATGGGAGAAACAGCACTCTCACGGAGATGTCAAACACTAACGGCCCTGTTTCATGGGTACTGCTGCATGGTAGTGCGGAATCGGCCGGGTTGGAGAGTGCGGCAGTGACTGTAACTGCATGGCAGATGGATTCAACCGGGGGTGGCGTCGCGAACCTTGTCGGTCGTTGGTGGGGTTGTCGGATGGCGGGTGGGCGGGCCGAGGTCAGGTCCCGCGTGGAGTGCCTAGATCTGAAATCTTGGCGGTGCCGAGGGAACAGGAGGGCTTCGGTGACCCAGTTTCGTTCACGTTGCTACCCGATTTGGGTTTGTTGCTGTGATAGCTGCGGTTGCCGAGATTATGTCACCCTCGATGCACATGTCACACAATCCTGTCACAAACGCGACATTTCCTCGTCGACGTGGCCCCGAGACCGTTGCGTTGCTAATTTTGCCGCGGAGTCTTCATTCTCCGGCATTTGCGTTACTTATACCCCCACTTGATCTTCCTCTCCGTCATGGATTCCTCCTCCTCCTCTTCCCCCTCCTCCTCCGCTACAACTGCTGGCCCCCGCTTCCGTCCCTATGCCAGCCCACATCACCAGGTCACAAAGGGCAGGTACATCACCAGCAACGATCCAAGGGGCTACATGTCAGCTATCCTCTCCCTTTCTCCCCCTCCCTCCTCACCCCCACACAGACCCGTCTATGAGTACCCTCTCAATGGCCAGTGGATCATGATGGACATCGATGATGGCTACATCCTCTGGACCGGCATCTGGAAAGGTACGTCCCATCCCATCCACCCGCCACCCGTCCTCATCGCCGTCCCCAGCGCTCGGCAACTCCAAAGGTCGGTCCCCCCGCGTAATGTCCTATCCCTCCCCATTTAGCCCTTTTCAGCCGACATCGTCAAAATGATCGATTCACAGCCCGACCTGGCTCCCGTCATCCGTCGGGTGCGCGGAGGCTATCTCAAAATTCAGGGACCCTGGATGCCTTACGAGGTGAGCATCCCCCCCCCCTTTCATCCCGTCCATTCCGCCCTCATCTCCCTTCCTTAGGTCGCTCTTCGCCTGTCACGACGGTATATACCTCATTCATTTCCCTCCTCTTCGCCTCTTAATTTACCCCCTCCAGCGTTGCATGGCCAATACGCGATGACCTAGTCCCTCTCTTTGGGTAATGTTGACTCCCCTCCGCACCCTCGTCCTTTTGAATTCACCGTCCCTCCGTAGCCCCACGTTCCCCGCCACTTGTCTCTCTCCCGATCAGGCTGGCTATGGTCAGGTCGTGTCCACTGCATCAGGACGCCGGCGACCCCGTCGGACAAATCAATCCGCAGCGCCTATATCATCTACCTCGCTTTCTCAGCCACCCTGGTCCTCCACTATTCCCGTCCTGCCTGGACCCTCCGAACACCCCGCACCCTACCATCGCCCTGACCAAGACACCTCTCCGCGCATGTACAATGCGCCGTATTCTTATCCGCCGCCTCGCCAACTCCCCGATCCACGTGCCAGTTCTCCGATGCAACGAGGTCAGCAACCATCCCCTGGATCCACATCGCCACTCGTCCGCGAGCGCTCGCTGCGATCGCGCTATTCCCCATACCCAGTTTCCGTCGTAGCAGCACGCAGACCCTCCTCCGAGTCCATGTCTCTTGATATCCCATCCATCTCCATCCATGATCCCGTCTCAGATCCACGCTCAAGTAGTAGATTGCCTGGCGGTGAGATCAAACTACCACCCATCCAACCCCTCGCACCACCTCGTCACGTCAGCAATCCTTCGTATGCACTACCACCTATATCTGCCCTCGAGGATCTGCGCGGCGTATCGTCGCAAGATTCTGCTGCCGTCCTCGAGCGACTAAAGATGGACGACACGGAGTCTGATGCGGACAATGCCCGTTGGGCAAGACACCGTTCGTTCTCTGTGTCCGTGAGGTTCGTTGCTCGCTTCGCTGATGAAACCATATACTGACCTTATCAATAGGCCTAGTCAATCATTTCCGACACCTGCATCGTGGTCGGGTGATCCCATGCGTGCAAGGGCCCACTATGAGCCGGCATGTGTGTCACCCGAGTTCAGCCCCACGATGCGTTCCTCGCACGAGGGCATCTCGGCGGGCGCAGTGTCACCTGCCTCGCCTGCAACCCCACGATCTACCGAGGGGAATATTCTGACACTCAAGAGCCGCGTAAGGCGCGTGGATGGGCCTGGTCAGGCGCCGTATGTATCTGATCACCCGGACTACCGCATGCATGTCCATCACCTCGGTGCGGTGGACTACCACCGGAAGAACGGGGCGCTGGCTGCCGGCCCAGACACGCGCCTTTCTGCATGTCGTCACGCGCCCGAGAGCGACGAGAGTGAGAGCGAACATACAACCATCAAGCGACCTATCAGACCCTGGTAACGCATTCGCCTCGCCCGCCGTGCTGTCGTTACTTTGGCGTCGTTCCCTCTCGGCGTCCTCTTCCCGAGTGTCGAACCACGGTCTCGTCACCCCTTGGCATACGTTAGTTTCCCGGTGCCCGTGTAGTTCCCTCATGCCCGTGTTTTTTTTTTCTCTCTTTTTCTATTTCTGTTTCTTTCTCTTTTGCGTCTTTTTTTTTTTTTTTTTTTTTTTTTCGTTGCCATCTTTGGATCCGCTAGCCCCCCATGAGATGCTAAACTATTCCCCGCATCATTGATTCCCTCGCATGGCTTGTACCCGTCATTTCGCACCATCACCTGGCACATTCCTCCGGTCACCTCCGCTATTAGTTCGGCCGTTTGTGTAACCGTTACCCCCTCATAAGATTTGTGAACAAAAAAAGTCGCTATCCTTGTTCGGAGTCCTCCACTAGTTGTATTATACGGTGAAAATCATAATAGCCTACAAACATCGTCGCAGCTTTTGTTTCGACAGTGTTTCTCGAGATCAATCGTCTCATTGCGAGTGTGGTGATCATCTTGTTTCGAGTTCACGTGCAATCGCACGCGATCAAAGCTTATCGTCGACGAACACAGGGTCGGAATATCGGTACGACCGACGGCTGCATTATTCCTGTAATGTCGTATACTTTGGAACAAAAAAAAAAAAAAAAAAATCCAAATTGGTTCAGGTAGTGATCGGAACTGGAGCACACTTGATCATTCCACAAGTGGAAGTGTTCGGTTCGACACGGGGCTTTTTTCTAATTCCACACATCAACAACTTTTCCGCCGGGACGAGGTCTGGAATGTGTTACGTTTCCCAGTCACACAGGGGGGGGGGGTTCTGTTTGATGTTTAATTCCTACATGGTCTTCGTCCGAGGGTTCATGTGGACCGCGCGTCTTGCCGTGTCCCCCGATCCCCGCGCTTTTACCCTCGTCATGACAATAAACAACTGATTCGTGCCGAGACGGCTACGGTTTTGGAACGTGTTTGGGGTTACCGTACCCATACCCATACCTGTACGTGTGTGAGAGAGAAGGCGACCCCTTGACGTTTAGACTTCGGGTGCTGTGTTCGATGTTCGTATCGAAGCCTCGAGATATTTTCGTCCATTTGCTGTTGATTGTTTGGTTCTGACGCGATGGTGATTGGTATCGGTAGCGGACGGGTGACTTGGTGCACATGCTCTGGAGCGACATGGGAAAGATCGATGCTCGGTCTCCCGCAAAAGGGGTACCTCAGGCCCGAATTGCTGTATGCTTCTTGCGATATCGGAAAATGGATCAGATACCGGCGCAGCGTTGGACGGCGGGATCAGGACAGGTGGGTCGGCGGCGATGTAATTTCACACGGCTTGACGCATTCGACAAGGTTGATGGATTTAGATATGTTTCGGGAAATCCCTCGGAGGTTGGGCTGTAGGCGCAGGGCGCCGACAAGTCGACCACGGAGGTCGAATGGGAATCAGGGCGATGCGTTGGCGAATCGGTCCTCAGTCCTGGGTCTCGTTTCGATCTATTCTTGTTTTGTTTTTTTACTTTCTGTTGCTCCGCAAGGGTATCGTGTGGAGCTCTGCTGACTGGACTCGGAGCGCGCAGCGATCGGAGCAAACGGTATGGCGTATTCGGAGCAAAGCGAGACCACGGGATCCATGGATTATCGGGCGTCGTGCTCGGGATAATGGAACATATTCTGTATGCCGACGGAAAGTCCTGTGTCTGCAATTGGCTGGAAAGATTGAAGTGATGCATGAAGGTCTCCAATGACCTCGTGACGGAAGAGACACGAGCTTGATGTGACGAACCGAGCGATTCTGGGCGTGTCGACATGTGATGGGGCGTTTAGGCGTTGGTGTTGGCACGTATTATTCGGCAGTCACACAAGAGCACGCAGGGACAGTCAGGGACGTCGGCGATATCTGGATACCGAAGTAGGTTCGAGGGCAGCGGAGGGGGGCGAAATGGATGACCAATTGAACCGACATGGTGGTAATGGTGCGGTACATTTCATTCCGTCGTGCCACAGTGCATTGTCATCTTGTTTCCGATCACAGCAAGAGATGGAGACGGGGAGTGTGTGAGGGGGGTGTGTTGTGTCAGTTACTTCATCCATGTGTGATGCGGGGTCCGTATCGTTCCGTATTTCGAGTGTTCGATTGGGCGTGTCGATGCCAAGCATAAGGATCCGCTGTCATGTGGGTTGTTATGGGTGTCCGCCTGTGTCCGCGTGTAAGAGGACGGTTAGGAAGTGATTGTTTTAGTGGCACCGTCGGACGCAACGCCTTCGGCTTGGCAAGGACGACGAGACGGATTAGTGCTAGATTCAGGTACTGGGGCGGACGTCTCCGCTTTGTGCGGATGCGTCGTGAAACTCATAAGTATGAGGAAAAAAGACATGAACACGATGCTCCGTTAGGAAAGTCTCCTCTTTTTGTGTGACTGTGGCGCGATGGATGATAGTGGTGGTGGTCAATAACCCCTTGAAGATGTCCCGAACGTTGTCGGCGCGTGGCCTGGTGCGGGTGGGTGACTTTGGCGTCGAGGACAGCAGCGACGACCTCGAGCTGGTGCTGTGCTGTGTGTACGCCAAATAATTGTCATTTTTGTCTCCGAATATTAGCCGACACATTGGCCTAAGCAGCACTTTGGCCAAGGTCGACCAGACCACACAATCATACCACGCTCAACCAGAACGGCGAGCGAGTACGTCGACCAAGTCGAGGAGATTCCCCTGCGCTCGCTGCGTCGACCGTCTCCTCAGCCGCGTTCTCTACGTGCTTTGGCCATGAAGTTCAGGTGCGACAGCTGAGCCGCATGGTCGAGCCCCGCGCTTGTATTGACACACCGACTATACCACGCAGCTCAGCCCTCAAGTTCAACGCCGTCGCAGACTGGTGGGACGAGTATATCGCGTACGTCATCGTCCGCAGCGCTCGTCGTTATCACTTACTCGCCCACCCGGACTGCGCATTCTCAGCTACGACGTCCTTAAACGCCATATTTACCAGCTCGAAAAGGAGCATCATCGCCTTAGTCATTCACTTCTCGATCTCGAAGCCAACGAGCGCACCGCACTCGTCGAGCACCCTGACTTTTCCGCCATCGACGCCGTCTTCGTACCTCTTCTCGACCAGGAGCTCAACAAGATATCCCTGTTCTACCAAGAAAAGGAGAAAGAACTCTTTGATGAACTACAAGCACTCGAGGACCTCGTCGCCGAGCAGGACGAAGCAGGCCTCGAGGCCCAGGAGCACTATATGGATGACGACGCAGACGAAGAGGATGACGACGACGACGACGACGACGACGAGCAGATAGGCAGCGACCATGTCCATTTCGAAGACGAGTCCCTCCCGAAGCGACGTCGGAGAAAGTCGAGCTCGGTCAGCTATCGCCCGCGCAGTAACTCGGGTAAGTCCTCGAGCTCGTGCTCGGTGTGACTCCGTTGATGTCTTGCAAGGCGTACGGAATACCTCATCCGGTCATCGTTGGAGCATTTCCTCCACCGAAAATGGTCACGATCTCGAGGCGCGTTCGTCTTCTTCTCGGCCACGTGCCGACAGTGTCAGCAAATCACCGATGGGACGCATCGCCGGTAGGCTCATGAACATGAGGGACAGCATCACGTCGCTCCCAACCCAGAGTGTATGGACTGCCAAGACCAACTACGCTTGGGACATCCGTCTCTTGTTCAAGCGTAGGATCACTAACCTATACGTCTCTTTCTGCTCTTTAAAGTCGTACGTCGAAGTCAACTACTCCGGCTTCCGCAAGATCTTGAAGAAGTACGTTTCGAGCGCGTTCGCGTGAATCAATTGTCTAACCTGGTCATAGGTACGACAAGGTCACGTATAACGAAGTGAGTCGCATGCGCTACACCGTACCCACCCCTGACGCGCGTTGCAGCTCAAAGACCGGTATATGCACGATGTAGTGGAGATTCAGCTTCCTTTCCTTCAGAGCTCCAAGGACAAGCTCACGGCCGCAATCAATCGCCTCGTCATCTTGTATGCCAAATGCGTCACCGGCGATGACCAGTCTGCTGCTCTACAGCAACTCAAGGTCCATCAACGAGAACACATAGCCTGGGAGCGCAACACTGTTTGGCGCCAGATGTTGGCACAGGAGCGCCGCGGGGCAGCGGGTGTCTCTGACATGATGGGCGGAGCCATCCTCGTTCGGGAGGAGGAGAACGCCACCGTCAACATCCCGACACCGCTCGGGGCTTTCAGGTTCAAGCAGAAGCGAATGTCCCTCATCGTCGCGATCACCGTCTTTATTGTACTCCTGAACACAGACGTCGTCAAGGATGGCCCCGAGGCAAACAGGTGCTTCGCCATCCTGATCTTCAGCACGATTATGTGGGCATCCGAGGTCTGTGTGGCGATGTGTATTATATGACGTTCGAGTTGATGGCGTTTAGGCGATCCCACTCTTTGTGACCTCTACCCTTGTTCCGTTCCTGTTGGTCGTCTCCAGAGTCATTCGCTCTGATGGCGAAAACCCGGTGCCATTGTCGCCACCCGATGCGACCAGGTAAGCCACAAAGGCCCCGTCCGAGGATGTCGTTGATGCGTGCCACACAGACACATATTCTCGGTGATGTTTTCGCCCACGATTATGCTTCTCATCGGCGGCTTGACGATTTCCGCCGCGTTGAGCAAGACTAACATAGATCGGATGTTGATCACGCGATTGTTGAGCATGGCCGGTTCGAAACCCAAAACAGTCCTTTTGGCCTTTATGGCCGTGTCGTGCTTCGCCAGCATGTGGATTAGGTGTGCTCCAATTTTTTATTTATCCATCTTTCCATCAGTGTGGGCTTGACACGTATTTTCAGTAACGTCGCCGCACCGGCCCTTTGTTTCACATTGATTCGCGTACGTCGGGCTATTACGGCGCGATCACTTTCTAATTACCTGTACAGCCTATCCTCCGGACGCTACCTGCGAGGGCGCCTTTCGCGCCGTGCCTGATCGTAAGTCCAGCCCACTCGCACAGGGTTGTCACTGACAGGTGTGGCGCATGCACACACAGCTTGGAATTGCGCTCGCCGCCAACATCGGCGGTCAAAGCTCTCCGATTTCCTCGCCCCAAAACCTCATCGCTATTGAGTTCATGGACCCCCCACTCGATTGGGGGAGCTGGTTCGCTGTCGCGCTGCCCGTATCTATTGTCTCCGTTATAGTCATCTGGCTCCTCCTGCTCGTGAGCTACAAACCCGCCCGTGCGCCAGACGGAGATGGAGAGATCGAGATAAGGATGATCCGGCCGACGAGGGAAGTGTTCACTTTCAAGCATTACTGGGTGACTGTGGTATGTCTTGTGACGATCGGGCTGTGGTGCATCGAGCACCAAATCGCAGATACAATTGGAGACATGGGTGTCATCGCTATCATACCGATCGTCGCTTTCTTTGCAACCGGTGTCCTCAAGAAGGTATGATGTGCGCGAGGGGACGTGATATCGTCTGCTGACACTAGTTTATCTGTTGGTAGGACGACTTTGAACAGTTCGCTTGGACGATCGTGTTCCTGGCCATGGGTGGCATCGCGCTCGGGAACGGTGTCAGGTCTAGCGGGCTCATGGATACCATGGATCGCGTCATTCACAACATGCTCGAGGGGCGAGCACTCTACAGCGTTGTTATCGTTCTTTCTGTCGTTGTCCTCGTGCGTCCCCTTTGGTGTCCCGTTGTCCGTTGTCCCTCGTCCCGTTGACCTGTCACCTTACTCGTAGATCGTCTCGACATTTATTAGCCACACGATCGCCAGTGTGCTCCTCGTCCCCATTGCGCAACAAGTGGGGAAAGACCTCCCCGGCGGTCATGCCAACTTGCTCGTCTTCCTCACGGGTTTGATATGTTCTACGGGGATGGGTATGCCGGTGTCTGGCTTCCCGAACCAGCTTGCGTGCGTCACATTCCTGTTTGTATCTCGTTTGTGGCTCGCGCTGACACGGCAGACGTGTTGGGATCGCTAGGGCGGCGCAAGAGGACGATCTCGGGCAAGTTTATCTCACCAACGTCGATTTCCTCAAGAATGGTATTCCGGCGAGTATCATTGCGACGCTGGTGCGTGTTCCGTGCACACGTTGTGGGTAGTCTGGTGTTCGGGCATGGCTGACAGTGAATGGATAGGTCGTATCTACGGTGGGGTACTTGCTCATGATGGCGATCGGGTGAGTGCAGGCGCATCCTGTGTTTGGTCGTATGGTGTGACGTTACTGACGATTTTTTGTGTGTTTATAGACTCTGATGTGGGGGGGTTGTGATTGGATGGGGCGGGTAGAGATCTCGGCATCGCATAGTCTTATCGTGCTTTTATAAATCGCGCACGGTTTTTTTCTTAATGGTCTTAAATGGCATGGGAGAGTCAACGGTATGGCTACTTTTGCTGTTAGACACTGACTGCATGATTAGTCTGGTAAATTCGATCAGCGTTTGACAGAGTCGCGAGGAATTTGATAGCGTCTGATGTCGATCACATTTTGAGCCAAAGTAGAAAACAGTAATGATGGTACTCACAGTACACTTGCTCTAGACAAGGTCATACCCCACCAAAAAGTTCCCATGAGACAGGGGCTGATCATTATAAATTAGGAAATAGCGTCGAGAGAACATTGTACCATACGATTGAAATTTTTTTTTTTGACTTTTAACTTATTCCAAGCTTTTTTCATTCCCTCATATCGCAACTTGTTTACCACGGGAGGCACGAAGATGAAGAAGAAAATCCACTGTAGCATCCACACTAGCTCGCCGAGAGACGTACCTGGCACTCTCTACTAATTGTTGACACACTGGCCTGAGCGTGATCAGCGCTAGCTCTGACTCTGTGCTGATCAAGGTGGCCTTTAACAACACCGACTTGAATGCTCTGCTGGCATTGCTCGAGCCTGAGATCGCACATCAGGTCATCGAAGACAAGTTGCCAAGCACTCTGCTCGCAGGACAAGACGGGCGCGCTGCGAGTTTGTCCGTTCATTTACACATTGGCGTCAGTCAGAGAACGTATTTTCCAACTTCGAATCTCCGATCTTGCCCCCTCGAACCGAAAAGACCGTGTTGAGGTTATTGCAGGGACAGGTAGGCCCATCCAATGTGTCTGCTGCCGATCCCAGGCTTTGTTGCTTCGACCGACCACAGTTTCGACCACGTTTGCTCCACTCGAACGACTTCCGAAAGACCACACAGGCGAGACACTTGACATTCACGCAAACTCTTCAGGGACCTGCGCATCTCGTGCAGGAGGTCGAATGTCAGAAATACAGAATTCCAACCATCACAACCAATGAAGACACACCGAATGATTCGATGCTATGGGAGGCAATATTTATTGAATGTTGAAGCTTGAAGAGTCCTTCTTTGCATCGTTGAACCGATGACACTAGGCTATCAAATCCGGCGAGTACAGGTACCTCGTCTCTCCGGAACAGCTCGCTTCGGCAATGCAGCGAGGGGACTTTGAAAAAGCATGCGATGACCGGCACCGGTGAGGAACTACATGGGTTTCTTTGAAAAACCCTTGGCATAGCAGACTATTTGACGAACAAGATAGACTCGTGATCAGCTGTACGATGGCGAAAATCAATGATAGACAAGTCCGCTGCATCCAGCGAGTTTGGCGAGTCTGCTTTGTCTGTGCCAAACACGGCCTGGGCTATGAAGAAACGTCTCTCTCGTCATTAATATCATAAAAAAGAACACGACGTTATACTGGCAAGTGCATTCATGCGACAGCAGATCTGCGAAATGTACGCGGTCAAGACGCTGAGGCTGTATGCGGGGGCGGTGTAATTGAAGACCTGGGTAAAGGTCATGGAAGAGGTCATGGGAAGTACAGCGTCCGAGGTCGTGGGCGTGTTGCTCGCGTTAGATGCTCCGGTGATCACGGTAAGATTCCCGCTGGGAGCAACATTAAAGGGTAAGACGAACGTCATGGGAGCGGGAGCGGCGTTGGTGTTGGCGACCTATAAAGGGCAGTGAGCATTCGCAATGGTGTCCCTTTGTGTATGGTGGGGTGGGGGAGAAGCTGCATTACTTGCCTTGATCAAGACAGTACTGATATTAGTGTCACGAGTGACACTCCAGTACAATGTCCCATTGAAGGTGGGAAGCGTGCTGGGCAAGCATTCAGAACCTCGGTGGGTACTGAAGAGCTATTGGACGGCACGTTAGTATACACACCAGTTGAAGTGAAAACTTCGGATGCAGCTTGTAAGTCATACCTGCTGGACATAGTAGCTGGTAGAAGGGTAAACGTTAGAAGCACTATTGATTCCTGATCAGTGCTCCATGTACATGAGAAGAAATTAAACTACTCACTCGAAAGCGACTAGTTGAGCCGTCTATAGTGTTTTTTTGGACGTCAGTAACGACAAGGAAACAGGACCAGTAGAACTCACTGGCCCGGGGTTCGTGGCAGCAATGTTCCACAACAAAGGGGCATATGAGGCAGCGAACACGATGTCGCTGTTCCTCTCAAAGCCAGTCATGTAGGCAGCCTCTCCCAGGGAGGCTGAATGAAGAAAACATCGTTAAAGTAAGAGAGACGTTTCGAGATGTCAGCTTACTTCGAAGGTCGGGATACGACGACCCGCTGGGTAGGTTAGCAGCATATTCGCCCTGTTGACGCGTTTAGACACAGCTACCATAATGCATTGCATTTCTCAGCAAACTTCACCTGGAAGTAGTATGTGCCGTTTCGCTGTGAGGAAAACGGAGAATGAGCATGGAGTGAAATGAACGATTGTGTTCATCTCACCTGATAAGTGTCAAAGCGAAATGCGTTCTCGATAAAGTTCTCTGCAATGAACTCAGAATACTACCTGTGAAAACAAATCAGGACCTACCAGAGTTCGCATAGACGTGAAGGTCGTACTCCTTAGGAACGGGATCTAAGATGGCGTTGAATGGGGAGGTGGTTGCAATGAATTCTTGCGAGAACCGAGATGAGCAGCTGTGTCCAGGGAATTGAAGGTAATACGTACGAAGCTGAGGGAAAGCTGCAGTGAGGTTTCCTGCAAAGTCTCTCCAGCGGTAGATGTATCTGACAGTTCGTTCGCAATGAGTCAATGGCGCACCTATGGAAGATCTGAAGCACAGGGCAACTTACGATTGAGAGGCAAAGAAGTCCTCGTTGCCGATCTCAACGTAATTGAGAGTGAATGGTTCAGGGTGTCCAAGGGAGGCACGGAGGGCAGCTTCAGATACAGATTAGACCATTTCGGATAAAATGATCCAGACGCACCATACTCGTTCGTAGCCGCATCACCAATGACGAAGTGAATCTGGTCAATGGCGGTTTGAATATACGGGACTAACCCATCTTCAGGAACACTCTGCGAATTGAGAGAATAACCTGCATAATTTAGACGTGGCTTTCCAGTCTGAAAAGGAAAGACCGACCTGCCCAAACGGCCATGATTGGTTCCATCCCCAGATCCTCACAAAAGTACATGTACTCAAGAAGACCAAGACCACTGTACGAGGTAAACAACCTCACTGATGGCGAACAGTTGCGCAAACATCACTCACTCGGTGTTGATGTAACCCCAGTCTCCCGGACGGCCTGTTTGTGTCATATGAGTGAAGGGAAACTAGCTAAACATAGATACTACAAACCAGGTCTGTTCACGAGTGGACCAAGGGTGGCGTTCCACACCCACCTAGTTGACCAGTTTTCGCCCTGACGTTTCAAGCTCGCCGCTTAACATATCGAAAATGTTATCGCTAAATGAAAATTACCTCCTATGGAACTTGTCAGCGAAGAAGTGAGAGAGCGCATATTAGTCATATGTACCAAGTTGTTACCACCAGGCAGGCGAAAGAATGAAGGTTTCATTTCATATAACGCCTTTGGGGTCGTCAATAGGTGGGTCATCGTATGACAGTGCGCAAACATCATCACGTACGGTTGCGATGTCGACCCTCATGCCGTTTTCGCGGTTGTTGAAGGTTGGAGGAAACAAGGAAAACATGGCGAAGTCGATGGTCTGACTAGCTGCTTCGGCTGCGTCGAAAGTGACCGTGAAATTGTTCGCAGTAGAGTTGGGGGATGCCGTCGGAGTCAGGCGCAGGGCGATCTGATACCAACTCGTCTGGGATCCATCGATTTGGACGGAAGCGGAGGCATAAATTTGGCCCGAGGAACTCTGTAATGCAACGGTAGCTGTTCCATTGAAGGAGGAAGCCGTCGGGAATTTGTAATAGAAGGATGCGTTGTATGTCCACTCGGAATTCACTCTGATTCCTGAACGCTACGCAATGAAATAGCTCATGAAACATGATGGGAATGACAAACCATAGTACCCGCTGTTCCCGAAACCAACTTGTCCAGAAGTACCTGCTGGAATGGTTAACTGAAGGGAATTTGGGAGTGCAGGTGAGACGGGCGATGGATCAGCTATCACGTTGATCATTGCACCGCCGAGAGTGCTCCACGCGTACAGTGCATCGGTTGTGTCTGGATATGACTGTTAGATGACGTTCGAGCACTCCCATTAAATCGCTCACTTGGCGTGACTTGCTGGAATGCTCGATTTTGCAGCACTGAAGAAGGATAGTCAGTGGTAGTTACGATCTATCCCATGCGTAATGACCAACATTCAGCGTAAAGACCACCATCGCCGCTCTACATGACCGTCAGTCGATATTTGTAGTCTGTACTAGGGTCGACTCTTACATGCTGTCAGAAAGTTTCTGTACTTTGCATACAAATTGTAAGAGTGCCACTCACATTAATGTCCTGTGGGTTTGGGAAACGTATCTGTCAGATGAGAGTACCACGCGGGTGAAGCAGCCATGCCTCGAACATCTGCCCATCTGACCAAGATCGTGAGTGGCTGGGTAGGAAGAAGCGGCCAGTAGGGCGTACAGAGGAGAGGGGGGATTGAATGGCTCGCGGTTCCATTAACCGTAACGACTGTAGTTGCTGACGTGCCGCCTGCGAGTACGACAGAAGCCAGCAGACCTAGGGCGGGAATATGGGGTAGCATTAACGGACTGAGTGCGCTGAGTCGTGCCGAACCATTCCACCAGTTTTTATGTGCTTGCTCCGCTGCGGCGGTGCGCTATACATCAATCGAGAGGCGGAGTCGGAACAGCCAACAGCCTGCTGCTATTTCGGTACTGGCTCGTAGTAACACAGCCCGGTAATCAGAAAATGAGATGTTAGATTAAAAGTGTATATGATCCATCTTACCAAACGGCTTCTATCTTGTTCGTTGCAGTCTGCTACTGACTGGGTCGTCTCCACTTTCCCAGGTGGGGTGTGAACCGTACTGGCGATCGAGTCCCTGTGCAATTTCTCTACCCAAGTAGGACAGGCAAATGCCACTCACCCGACTTCAAATATCAGATCCGGTGTTCCGATCAGAATGGGTGGCCCAGCGGTAATACCCACTTCGTCGTTTTCAAGGACCGACTGGACACAATCCCTCTTGGTCTGAACCACACACCAATCGGTATTCATTTGACTAATTCGAAATGAAGCAGCACAGTGGTAGTTAGTAGGCGAATATGCTGGAAACGAAAAGGGCTAAACTCACAACAACCTCCGATCCCTGCACGAGGGAGGGCTGCCAATATACCCTGCGTTCTGTGAGGGGGGTGCAGAGCGATGGTATATGTATCCTTGGTCGAATAAGTTTCCAGTGACGAGTCCTGGGAGAATAACAATGGTGTGTTTGTGGTCCTAATGAAATCCGTCAATGAGTGCACGGGAGGCGTAGTGACATGCAAGGTTTAGAAAAGGGCAGACATGCATCCAATCGTCAGCAATGTCGTCTGTTCTCACAACGACAGGTACGCAAACATACTTGTGGAAACCGATCCACACTCTGTAAACGTTATAACCGTAAATGAGCAGCGAACGGCGAAGCTGCACCCGGCCAACCAGTATCGTATATATACACATACATACGCGGATTGGCATGAACGCGACAGAACGATGGACGAAGCTGAAAACGTATCTCCACATTGAGCATATGCATTTGCGTCAGTCGTCGAGGGTATATCTCCAACGATGTCGTCGTATCAGAATCCACGGCCATTTGTACCATTGTAAACGCTACCAATGATGCAACACAATAAATGGAAAAGCAGGTCAGACATACCACCCACACCAGACAGCGACGGCGCATCACTTACCAACCGTAGACACGTGGGTCACCACTGATTATGTTCAATGCCGCGTTCGCAAAGCCACACTCTGCGTCGTTGATTTGGTCCCACGTTGGGCCAGCATCGTCAGATCGGTAGTATCCGACAGTCCCCTCCACGTTCGCTCCCGCGAGTGACGCAAGGCAACCGCCTGTGGTTGCCGGTGCACCTTGGGGGATTCCCAAATCCTGTGTAATGCAAGGCAGAATAGTGGATGAGTCGCCTACATATTGATCGAGTGGGAAAGGCCCTATAACCTTACACCTCTAGCCATGTTAGGGTTCACGGTGTTCTTGAGTGGTGCAATGGATGCGCCGAATGTACTACTGGGGGTGAAAGTGACACCTCCATTCGCGGACACATACAACGTCGACCCAGATGCCGCAGCAAGGATGGTACCTTATGGAAGGCTGCTTACAGGAGGTCTCGCCGTTCGCAGAAAGAACAACCTCGACTCCAGGGAGTCCGGCTGTGCCTGCGTCCGGAGTCCTGGACAAAATGAGAGACATCAGGAAACAAATGCATTTTCCTCGCCATGTACCATCACCGTCCGTAGATAACGCACACTGCATGGTAGTAACCCGTAATCAGTAATCATGGGAGATAAGAATTGTCTCATTATTCGGGTCATATGAGCTGATGTACATCCCAGCAACCTGTTCATATACGGTGAGTCAAAATATAGACCCGAGGTCTGCACAAAACCATCACTCATGGGATATAGGCGGGCAGGGTCAACCAGATCGATAGCGAGTGCATCACAGCCCCAGTAGTCTCAGTGTGCATTATCGACCCAATCCAAACGTGGGGTCCACGATAAGTTTTCGTTCATGCGATGTGCACCACCGATGTCCGTACGTGCATACACGCGTCCTTCCGAGTCGGGTTGGAAACGAGGTCGCGAACGAATCCGCCCCCACCTCCTAACTTGACATCCTTCCAAAAATATGGTTGGGAGACGGCGAAGTCAGCAGCAGCGTGCATTGACAGATGGTTACGACCATAATGGGAGTGGATTGATTGTGCGACGGAGTGGCCCGACCTCAAGGCCTCATGAATGGAATGTATCAATTTGGCTGCACCATTCCAGGAAATTCGTGAAAGAGACGGCATGTGCAGAAGCACAAGGACACGGAATCCCCCTGAGCTAGTTGAATTCAATGCCCTCGTGATTTTTGCTTATGAAAAGTCGAAAGGCCTGTTCAATGATTATTCAGTGCACAAGATGATGAAATCCGGGGCAAACAGCCTGAGGTTGCTGTTCATGCGCTTGATACTTGATATTGAATACTTCGAATGCCGAGGTCATCAAGAGTCACCTAGAATATATTCCTCGTGAGTGTTCTCGTGTTTGATGCGTATTTCTTCGGTAGCCAATTCCAATGCGATTTTCAAGTTGATGTCCTCAAAAGTATATACATAACATGGAAGGAGTCGAATGCCCTAGAATCTGCCAGTGCGTAGAAGGATAAGTACAACTTCGGAAAATAGGAACGACAACTTCAGGTGCACGTACAAGCGGTGGTTGACTCGGAGACCTGGTCAAATTTCTGGGCGCACTCAAGGATTCCCCAACTCCAGCCACGGCGACGTAGCTGGGGAGACGTTCCGCTCTTTGCAGAGTGACCGGTGTGGGAATAAATTCTAGAACATCGTGTCGTGATTAGAAATAGTATAATAAATATTATGATAAGCGGGTTTCAAGGCATGACTGGCGTTCGCTTACAACCACACTGTCGGGGTATCAGATTATTCAGATCAGATAGATATATGAAGTGATCGATGTAACTCCAGCGGGGGACGCGATATTAGGCATGACATCCATCCGTCAAAGCAAGAACAATACGCCGGTACATCTACTCCTCCTTCTTGGCTCCAATCTTCTTTTCTGCTTCTGCAATAGAGGCAGCGTCGGTCTGTGGCTCGGCAGCAGCTGTACGCAAGCATTTCAATAGAATGTGCATGCGGAAAAGGGTGGACATACGACCGAACATCGAGGCGGCCTTGAATGGTCTTTTAAGGTCACCCTCGGCTGCTTTCCCGAGTACATGTATAGCGACTACCTTTGCATCGTACAAGTTCTTCAGGCCCATGAGGGCTTGGATAAAGAGAGGCTGAGTGTACTTCATGTAGATATGGAAGAAGGCCATCATGGCGATACCAAAGTATGCCCCACGGAGCTGGAGCATATAGGATAAGCGTGGAAAGAGGTTCAATCAAAAGGTATACACACGGATTTTGAAGTCTCGGAAAGGTCATAATCTCTTACAGTGGTCGTGATGAGTCCGCCAGAGTTAGACGACTAAAAGAATGGGTGAGCGAGAAGGAGAATGGAAAGCTCTCGGAGGCTGACCATCGGATTCGGTGTGTCAACTGGAGTATAAAATGTGAGGATGGCTTAAACTCGGGAGAAGCGAGTGACATACCATATTTGAGGACTGTTTGGTCGTTCTTTTGCTTGACCTGAGTGATGACGTGTGCTAGTCAGCTTCAAGGATTTCAGACAAAAAGCCAAAGGAGAGGACCTTGTAGGAGACAAAAAAGTATGTGGCAACGATGATGACCTGGCTAATAACATAACCAAGCCGGACATAGTTGAGAACGAGTGGGTCGTCGAACGGGATCCTACGGGCAACTGGTGCAAAAGGAGATTAACAGACCCACTCGAGCAAAACAAGAAAGAGTAGCGCACTCTGCATGGCCCCGAGGGAAATCACAATGTTTTGCACACCGGCGTTCATGTTTGCAACGAGGGGAAGTACCTGAAGAGTGAAGACCGTCTGACGGAGGATGGAAAACCTGCGCGACGTGGAGCCAACTCAGACAATGTGACCAAAAAACTAGTCACGTGATCGTTGTGTGACACTATCACATTATCAATATTATGACGTCTGCACTTTGGTTTCGAAGTTTGTCAACACTCACTACCAATTCTCGATGAGCTACAACGAAACAGCGTCGATATCTCGTGCGACATCGGTCTCGCGTACATCGAAACATGGAAGTACACTCTCCCGTTCGCAGTCTCTGATCAAGAAGAACGTAGCTCCGCAAGATCTCAAACCATCCGACGTCCTCATCGAGCGTTTCGTTGCTTGGAAAGCTATAGTGAAACAGCTCATTGCCTACTTCGAGGGTCTTGCAGACATTCAAAATAACATTGCACGAGAATACACCAAACTCAGAGCGGTAATACAAGTGCCGTTCAGGGCAGGAAACCAGTTTCTCGGAGAGGGTGGCCTGCAGGCATGCGTCACTCCATTCTATCCCATGACTCACCGTGATGTGTGATGTGTGATGTAGGATGTATTTTATAGCATACGTGACAAGACTAGGGTCATTGCTGATCAACATGCCAACCTTGGCCGTACCATCGACAGCTCGATTGTACAGCATCTTCAGAAGCTCAGAACAGAAATCAAGGCACATATCAAGGTGGAGCCTCTATACTTTCAAGGTGCTTATTTCTGAATTTTTGTAGAATGTTCAAAACGATACTGGCAAGCTCGCTACAAGTGTCGCTAAAGAGCGTGAGCTCTCCACCAAAATGATAGGAGACCTCGCCACCAGTATAAGCGTCTTCAAGAACACGCCGATGAGTGTTACCGCAAAATCGGACCCGTATGTTTTTGTCCTTGCTGTCCTCCTATGTGCCCCTCACCCGTTTCAGGTATGTTGCAAATGTGGCCGTTGCTCGTCAACTCCAGAAACAAGTGCACGAAGAAAACGCCCTCCAAAAGTCTATAATAATTATGCAGCAAAATTCTGCCCATTTTGAAGATGGAATCGTTCGTGCCATTCAATCTGCTTGGCAGACCTACGACGAGTGGCACTCCCGCATGTCATCCTCCGTCCAAGACACCTGGCGCGCCCTTGGAGAAGCCATGTCTTCCCTTTCCCCAGATCGAGAATGGATCTCTTTTTCCGCCCGTTCAGACCATCTCCTCGATCCAGAGACACCCCTGAGAAACCCAGAGACGGTCATCTATCCTTCCAAAGACGATCCATGCGTCATCGCCGTACATACTGGCTTGCTTGAGCGCAAAAAACGGTTCACGCGAACGTACCGCGAGGCATATTATGTTCTTACCCCTGCTGGTTTCCTCCACGAATACGCTTCCTCTGATCCGGAACACATCGGCAGCCATCTTCCTGTCTTATCCCTCTTCCTGCCTGCCTGCACGCTTGGACCACCTTCCTCTGTCTCGTCGAGATCTCACAAGTTCCACATTGAAGGGAGGAAAGACGGCACGGGTTCCCACACTGGAAGCTTCAAATTGATTGCGACCAGTCAGCATGCCTGGAGTTTCAGAGCACGAAGCCGTGAGGATATGATGGAATGGTGGAACGACATCAGGATGCTCTGCGCGAGATACCTCGTCGCGAGTGAACAAATGGATCGTGCGGGACCAGTCCAAGCGGCCGTACGCTCTGTTGGCTATGTTAGCGAGGAGGATGAAGAGGGTGACGACGAGGGATCGAGCGTTGAAGAGGAGCAGGACGATGAAGAGGACGGTGATATCTATCAAGACGCTGTCGTTGATGAGGAAGGAGAGCCGCCTTCATACTCGCATCCCGGAAAGAACTCGGGACCAGTGATTGGGGAGAACGGATACGCGGTAAGTGCCGGATGTTTCACTTGGACGTCGATTTCTCAAACTGCTTGTTCCTTGCCACTGATTCACTGCTTCTCATTCCGCTTAGCTAGAAAAGAAATTAACTCCACCAGATCGCGATTACGAGCACGACGATGGGGGCGTGAACGAACACACGAATGAGCATCGAAGGACGAGCCAGCGACAGCTCGAGAAAGCGCCAGAGGGTCGGCTCCCACATTCAGCTGAACATAGTTATTCGTATCCTGACTCGAATGGCGACTCGACTACCAAAGGTCTTCCGCATGCGGAACATGGTTATGATGGAGGGGAAAGCGCAGAAAGTCACACCGAAGAATCTCTGGGTGCGCCTGGGCCTGCACCCTCGGAGAGTAAGTTTGCGGAGGAACTGTGATGTATATGGCAGGTATATTTATCGGATCCGGCCTTTCGTGGGCTGATGGTCCGAATTTTTTATTCTTGATTTTTCACGGGTAATGACTTACTGTAAACTTGAGCATTCACGATTTCGATCACGTACATATCTTGTTAGACCCACACACGAGCTCTTAGTGTATCATGTCGTCCGAAGAATAACAATGTCGCGCTGGTTTGTTCCTAGAGATAATTGGGAATGTCCCAGTGCAAGCTGGCCGTGGTAGTCCGCATTGAAAGTACGGACGATCTCTGTTGCATTAACTACATCACGCGTTTGTCACGCGTCTTTAATTGCTACTGCTGACAATGTAGTTGGCCCGCGTGTGCATACCGCAATGATGCAACTCCATCAATGGCTACACAATTATTTACTTTATGTTCATAGTTAATAAGGCTTATTGCACTTAATTCACTACTCTAATTTGCTGATGACTTGTGAGCCAAGGGGACACTCTTCCCTTTGTGATCTTAGCATCTCATTCGGGAGTGCGCCGTCACACGCTGACTCAGCACTCAGCGCCGGGTCACGTAACCAGTTGTGCCGCTGTACCGTATACATCTCGCCAAGTTTATCATATAGATTTCTTGCCTCCAAACCGCCGAAGCAGGCAGCCCCTTAGGTAAGAAGACAGTTGTTCCTATTGAAACTATTTAGTTTCTACTGTCATACGGACTATTTCCTACCTACATAAGCCCTATTATACTTACACTTTACTACCTTAGTGCTTCGCACCTAGACGAGTCTTAGACGTGTGTTGATACACCGCTCTAGATCGTTCTGGACTTTAGTCACGTGATGTATGACATCACGGACCCAGACCTATGACGTCAGACCCTCTACCCTGGTCTAGACTCATGACGTCGTTGCTCAGTCATGCTGACTGATCAACCCTACGCCCTATCCAATGGCGTATCTCTCTCAGGTCTGAGGGTATTACCATATACGGTTCAAGCTCCTCTTGAACCTTACTCATGTGTAGTATAAAGGCTGGGACCCTTCGTCCCATAATTCTAAGCTCTTCTACTCGAGTCTTCCGCTCTAAGCTTTCAACGTTCAGGCTTAGTAGCCCTCAGCATCCTCAACTCCTCAAATCGATTACTCTCTCGTCGTCTCGTTACCAAACTCAGTGAGTACTCCCACTGAGGCTCTTAACTCCCTGCTTGCCCCTTGGCTGCGCCCCAGAGAGACATCTACCGTCTCTTTACTGGCACCTTCAAGACAGCGTATACTGCAACCTTGGTACTCTCGAAACCCACTGGGACTGGCATAGGGTCCGAGCCATGTGAGACCATTATTGTAAAGCGACCCTACCTCCGTCGCCCCGATCAGGACCCATTTAGCACGGGCCCGTTCAAGTGTCTCAGCATCAAAGAGGAGTCTGAGAAACTATTCCGTGAGGCAAACATTTTGTACTAGGCAAAGGCACTCTTCAAGCTTGCGGAGGATCCCATCGCCAAGAGGATTGCAAAGGAAAGTGATCCCCCACCTTTCAAAATCCCTTCCGTACGTTTCATCGATGCTGCTCTTGCCTTACAATACCCGATTACACCAGCCAGAGGGTCTCGCACACCATCCATTGATTGCACCTATCTTTGCGAAGAGGAGATTGAGGACGCTGACATGGCATTCATGAAGTTCATCCACAACGGCAACTGTGTTCCGCTTCTGAAGCCTGGGGAGACTGGCTATGAAGTTGCTGAATTTCTTGCATTCACCCAGCACATTCAGTACGTGAAAACAAAGGGTTCTGCCTATGTTTCCGACTATCAAGGTAAGTAATCCTGAGGTGTCGTCATCATCTATACTCATAACATTATGTCTTCATAAATATTAGGTACAACTTCCCTCCTGATGAACCCTCAAATCCTCACCCATCCGTGCATGCTATCATTTTTTATGCATCTTGTGTTTTAATTTGACTCATACTGACTAATCCATTTACTTAGTGACATTGGACGTGACCTTTTCTGCGAAGGGAATTTGGAGAGGGCAGTGGAACTTTTTGAGGACGAGCACATCTGCAACAAGTTTTGCAAGTGGCCAGGCTTCATGTTGGCGCCATTCGGAGGGAATGTGAAGGGCAAGGGTAAGGCTTTGGATCCCATCATTGTGAGCTCAGACTCGGAGTAATTATCTCGCTTTTTTGGTACCATCTTGACTTTTTGTTCATGAATCTCATATATGTACAACTGTCTGATTGCGAGCTTCTGTCTGACAACCGGAGGATCCCCTCACTCATATACGGATATCACACCGTATAACCAAAGACGTGTCACGTCTTGTCATGTGATACCTCATCACGTGATTAGTAAGGAACCCTAGGAACACTTTCCCTGTGCACTTATTACAGATTGTCACTAGGTGTGACAATCTCCGTAACACTCGCATTGATGACGACCCTCGGTCACCCATTCGGCCGATGGCCGCACATACCGTGCACTAGGCCTGACATACCATACACATAGGATAAACAATCAAAAACTCGAGCCATTGATCAAAATAGTTAGAATGCGGAACTGATGTTTACAGTGGCTCAAAAAACCGTCCGGATATTTGGTCATTTTTCACTAAACGCAATAGTCCCCAATAAACCCTAAAGCTAGCCCAAAACTATGAGTGTATGAAATAAAGTACTTACTCATGGCACCATACTGGTACAAGGGTCAAGTGATTTGAGCC
>JBBPRI010000171.1:0-40767 GCA_038092955.1 Boletus pseudo-olivaceus | reverse complement strand
CGGAGGAATACTCCGGAGTTCTCCTTCGGAACTCCGGAGTGCGTACGGCACCTACGAGATTCCTTCGGATGTTTGCATCTCCGGAGTGTCCTCCGGAGTTGGTTGTATTTTGTCAAGCGCGAACTTGTATCTGTTTTCAAGTGTGACGCAGAAACACCGAGTAGGGCCCCGTCTGACTACGCAGTTCCGGGGTCCTGCTCGGGTACCAAAACTACTCAAACGTGTATGAAAACAGCGGAAACGAGCCAAGTGGCTGAGGTGATGATACTACACCCGTAGCATGGTTTTAAAACGTGTCCATCCATGGGAACCCCAAGGCAGGATCAATGCGGTTTGTGGGCGTAGATTGGACATCAAAATCGGACATCTGTGGATCACGAGAATCGCCGCAGCCGCTGCAAGAGAACGGTGCCATTAGAGTCCAGTATTTATATACTGAAACAACGCGCGGAATGTGTAGTGTTTCTCGACGCTCTAAGCTTGACGTTTCACGGCGTGCAGCCCAGTCATGACCTATCGTGACAGGGGTTCTGGAAATCATTTGTACAGTTTTGCTCGTCGACGAACTCGTGGGATCAATGGAATCGGATGCTCTGAGTCTAGCGCGGGCGCGCAGAGTCTACAAATCAAGCAGATGCGGCTAATTTAACAGTGCGGTCGAGCGAGATCCGAGTGTGTCAAGACTTACGCGTGTGCTTATAGATGGAAATCTGCGGTGAAACATCTCGGTACGCCGCAAGGGTGAGAACATACCAAGTATGATGAACGCATCTCAAGGCAGTTGAACGGTGCAAAAAGGTGCAAAAATGTCCCTGGAATTCTGATCTTGAGCAAGTAAGACGAGACGCAGTCTGGTGGCGACATCGACGTGTACTGTACCACACACACCCGTGCACTCGTTTGCGGCGGCACCCCATGTGCAGTGGCGCACCCTCAATAACCGCCGCCAGCTTCACCCCCAGCTCCGACTTTCCCCCTCCTACTTCCTCGGGCTTCCCGCCACGCCTTCTTCCATTCGCGTGTCAACGATAACTTGTCTTTGTCCCACCTCTCACGAATGGATTCAGGGGTATCTTGAGGTGAACGAGCAAAGGTAATGCTTGGCGGAAGGTGATGCAAACCCCGAACTCGTGTTGCCGTTGGGAACAGGAAGCATGTTGGAGCGCCATGCCGGTGGATTGTAGCCGTTGGGTTGGAGGAAGGAGTATCCGGATGCGGGAGTGAATCTGGTAGTGGGAAAAGTAGCGGGAGTGAAGGATCAAGCGTCACCCAAGAACGAGCTTTCGTCGCTGATATTGTGGTAGGGATCTGTACAACATGGGGTGTTGGTAAGATCGGTTCAGACGGATGGCCATTCTCCTGTAATGGACCCGAGGGTGCACTTATTCCAAAAATGTCAGCGTCGAGTTCAAGGTCGAGGTGATCGAGGAGAGAAAAAGATGCTGGAAATACAAAACTCTTCAGCAATATGACAGGGGAAAAAAAGAACAGACAAACCTTCTTCCCTCGGTGCGAAGAGTGCCTTGAGGTTCGTTCGAGGGGCAGGTTCCGCTGTTTGTGCCGACACTTCGATACTGACTGGTGGGCCATCCATTTCTACATCAGTGTCGCGCACCACCTCCAGATCCACACTATCCTTGTGGCCGAAACGAACTTCTCCAAACGACTGTTCCTTACTTTTATCCTTGCCTTTCTTGTTGACTTTACCCCCCTTATCAACAGCAAGATCGCGAGGCACGATTTCATGTTCATGCTCATCCACTTGCACCTCATTTCCCCTCGCATCATTATCCCCTACATCCTCCATCTCGGTAACACTTTCCCTCCCTTCCCAATCTTCATTGTCTCCAAACATCTTACCCAGCATTGCGAGCGCAGCATTCGCTTCGGCACGTACATCACTGGATTCGGTGACTTCGTGTATTCGTGAAGATGTCGCGAGGTCAGCCTCCTGCGATTGTTGAGCACCCGGGACGGCACATGCACGACCTTGAGCCAGCTGGGGGACCCGCTGGGACAGTTTGATCTGTTTCCGGACAATGCTTGAGACGGCATCGCTGCCGGTGCCATCGTCTTCCGTTTCTTCCTCATCCTCTTCATCCACGATGTCGTATTTCACTGGTCCAGGGGGTTCAGGTGCATCTTTCGATGTGGGTATAGGAACGACAACAGTGTCCAAAAATACGCCTTTGAGGTACGCCGAGTCCCACTTTGTGGGGTCTATGAGACGTCGACGAGCTCGCACGGGCGGTGGCTTGGCCCGTTTCTTCACCTTGCCATTCACACCTTTGACCTTCGAAGCGCTGAATTCGCTACGCATCGGCTCCAAGGGCCGCTCAGGTCTCATTCGCATCGGGCGAACGACACGGCCGGAAGGGGTCACGATCCACCCTGGAGTGGATACGGCAGCAGTGGCAGAGAGTGGAGTCAATGGAAGAGTGGGTGAAAGATGGCCATAGTCGCGGGCACGCGTTCGTTTCGGTCGAACAGGTTGCAGTGGGCGGGAGTTGATCTGGGCGAGTCTGTAGTCACGCTATTCGAGCATGCGCGAGGTCGGGACAAAGAAACGCGCTCACCGTTCCCGGAAGTCAGGTTTGGCTTCGCCGATGCGAAGCTTGGCGCCTTTCCACGTCGACCCACTGAGCACGTTCAAACCTAATAATTTCAGGACGAGTAAGAATCCTGTTCCAGGATGTGGTGATATGGATTCATCCCACGTCCAGCAAAAATCGGATGTAGGACAGAAAAATAGGACTCACACTTTGCCAGCTCCTTTGCGCCGATTTCCATCGTCACGAAACCAAATTTTCTGGGATCCCCGAGAGTGTCGCGCGCGCCAAAGCCGTCCATTGCCATGACCTTCCCGAACGAAGACAAACGGCGCTCAAGATCTGCTGGCGTTATCGAGGGCGTAAGCCCAGAAATGTGGAGCCGTTTCGTGAGCGATGGCTCAGACATTGTGGAATAGCAGTATAAATTGGGAACTTGGATAT
This sequence comes from Boletus pseudo-olivaceus, assembly GCA_038092955.1. Taxonomy (NCBI): domain Eukaryota; kingdom Fungi; phylum Basidiomycota; class Agaricomycetes; order Boletales; family Boletaceae; genus Boletus; species Boletus pseudo-olivaceus. Next base: position 37,774 of record JBBPRI010000171.1, on the reverse strand, counting down.
AGAGGAACTTTTGACGGACTTAGCTAAGTGGGTAGACGCCGATCACATGAAAATAAATTTGGAAATATCTCTTTGGTTATCTACCATCATGTCTGGACCGCTTTCCCTCGATGAAGAGGTCCGGTTGTACGCTACGAACCCAGAACGAGAGAAATACTCTCTTCTGGCTACACTGTTCGGAATAATAGTCGCACTGGACTACCTCGAACGAGCGTACGTCCGCGATGCGCTCACCGCTGCCGAGTGAGTCCCCTTCTCAAACTCTGACCGTCCCCGGGCGCTGCGGACTTTGCATACTAAGGCTCGCGTTTGTGAGAGAGGTATTCGCCAGCGTGTACGAGGCTGCTATCTCAGTACATGACGATGCTTAAGCTCGTCAAGGATTCCGTCCCCTCTATCGAGCACTTCATGACGCGTTATCGGGTAGGTAGTCCTCCATCGATTTCGCACGATCCCGCCACCCACCCTATATTTTTTTAGATGGATACGCCAGCTGCATTACATCGTATTAAAGTCGGCGTGCCGGCGACGGTAGAACACTCGAGCGAAGCTGGTCCAGAGACTGGCAAGTGGATCGCCGAGACAACTCAGGTGTGTATCCTCGGCGGCACATCCAACATGTGTTAATCCATACCTTCGCTCGTAGAACTTTATCACTTTCATGGACGCCTTGAAGTTGCGTCTTCGTGCCAAAGACCAGCTTCACCCCATCCTGCAAGAGCTCGTCACTGGCTATGCCAGGTTCAAAGGCAGCAAGGATTGGGAAGGAAGGAGTCGGATGGTTAGCTGGTAAGCCATGTCTGTCCTGTATATCTTCTCCGCATGATGTTATGGCAGGTTGATTACGCTTAATGGTATGAAAGCCTCGGAGGAAATCACGGAGGAGCAGTCGAGACAGGTCAGTCACCTTCCCCGCCCTGTTGGTTTCTCTCGTCCATCGACACTACCAGCTTCTTTTCGATGTCGATCATGCCTATGCCGAGTTCTTCCGCAGTTTGAGTGGCACAAAAGGCGATTGGACCTGACGTGTTTTCAGACGTTGCCCCTGCCACGTCTTGTAACACTTCATAATCGGTTCCACCGTGTCCCTGGGTAGAATTAAGAATCAAAGAATGGGTGAATCATTCCTGTATATCACGTTCGAGCTCATGTGCTCCACCTCTCATTTGATGGTTACTCTTTCAGGAACCTTCCGAAATATCCCAGTCGAGCTGCATGTATGTCAGCTGGTGACCAATCGTCGATCCCCTGCGGCCCCTACGACTGGTATCCAGTGACATCCATATTGCTCTAGCTTTCTCAATTGGTATTGAATATTGAATATGTTGTTTTAAGTGTTATGTATACTCCCGTGGCCCGCAGGTGCCAGTGTGCTACCTATTGTCGCAGATATAACTAGGAAGGAATCTAAGAAAGGCCAGCTCGGGGCGAGTATGCCTGGTCACAGAGGAGCTTCAACATGGTAAGTCGGGATGTGTGACATCCGAGCTTACTGAAAAGTGATTCCCCCAACTTTCCGTCGTAAAGTTAGGTCTTTGGCAGGCTGCAAGATCGGAGTACTCGTCGAAACCGAGCTAGAGCATACGTATTTCCTGCCCGCGTTCAACTCTTTCCGGGCTTACGCCGTTTCCCTAATCCACTATGATCAACAGCAGTACTCTTCCGCTTGACGCTCTCTACTAGACTCTGCAAACTACGACCGTTCTGCTGTGCGGGCCTTTGAGACCTCACAGGACCATCAGAGCGGGAGTTGCTTTTTTGGCGTTTCGAACGTTCGTTGAGGAGTGCTGCCATACTGTTGGTCTTTTTGAATCTGGAAGGTACACGGCGATGTGTCGGTGGTTAACGCACAAATATCGCACACGGTAGAAAAAAAAAACAGACGTACTGAGGATTCGTAGGGTCGATCGCAAATTGGTGGTTTTCATGAATCGCAGTGAATCGGTCGTCATTGACGTCGATCACGAAGTCCTCCTGTGTCTCCCCCAGTCCGTCGTCCACATCATTTTCCCTGTCACGTTTCTTAGAATTGCGTTTGGACTTCTTGTTCTTGCTCTGCTTCTCCGCTTTGAGCACGGCTTTCATATTGAAATGTGCGGGCTCGCCATGGGGGTTATCAGATGCTGCCAACAAAGCCAGTTCGGCTTCGGAGGAGTCGGTAGGTTTCTTGGGTTTCGTGGAAATTGTCCTAGACTGGTCAGAAGATACTTTTTCATCGTGCTCACTGTCGCTCTTTACGTCAAAGAACTCGTCGTCGAAACTCGACTTGGTGATCTTTGTCGACACGCGGTCGTCATCGACCTCTTCTCGTTTCCTAGCTTCCTCTTTCTTCTTCTTCCTCTCTTTCTTCTTCCTCTGATACCTTTCTAGTGTGTTTTCATCCTCTGGGTTCTTCGTCTGGCTGAGACCGGGCATGAAAGTAACTTCCATGTCAACATCACTGTTATCCCCTCTTCCGGATTTGCCCTTGTTTCCCCTGCTCGCCTTGTCGCTGAATGCGTTACCCCATCCCTCTGGTATTTCATCGTCGTTTCCGCCAAGGAGGAGCGCCCGGAGTTTGTCGCTTTTGGCCTTCTTGGAGCTCTTGCCCTCTTTCTTCATTTTACCTCCCCCAATCTTCTTCGACTCTCCTTCGGAGCCACTGTCATCTTCGGAGCCACCCTCGGAAGATGAGGAAGAAGCAATGTACGCGCGAAAGTCGGCCTCTTCGATCTCTTTCTTCGTCAGCGGCCGACGCAGGATATGGTTCCGTTCCGGGTCGTCGTCATCCCACGTGAGTTTTACTTTCGAGTGGCGGAGGGCCTAGCGTGGAGTCAGCGTTCGTAAGTAGGAGACAGAAACATGACGGGTACGGACGTCAGTGACAAACTCGACCGCCCTGTAAGGCGCATTTGAGAGTTGGGTAGCTTCATCTCTGTGTATCATGCAGCTCGATTTAGCAAACTAGACCAACTTGGAAAAAGTAGAAAGCGAACGTACCGAGGCTCATCATCAAATGTCATGTCGTCTGGGACAAAGCTGAGGTCGAACGCGTTCGCAGATCTTTCTAGCTCGGCTCCTTCGAGCTCGCCATAGATATGAGCAGCACCCTCTAGCGTGTCGCATTCGACGATAGCATAGTAGTAGCTGTGCTTAACGTTCGTCAGTCAATCTGCCCGCCGAGAAACAAAAGAGGGGGCTAGTAGATGGAAGACGCGCGGATGTGGGACGTACCGCAAGCGCTCTAGTTGGTACTTTCTCAAAGCATCCTCATCATAATCCGCTTCGGTACCTGTCTCAAAGATTGTCTTCTCGTTGATCTCCTCAACCTCTAAATGGTTGTTTTTCTTCACGAAAAGTTCTTTAGGCGGACCTTCCTTCTCCTCCTTGGCCATCCGCTTTTTTCCAAATTCACTTGGGTAGACACGGACACTCAGTATTCTTCCCCTGGCTACGTTCACTCCACCCTTGCTAGCCGAAGGGGTAATTTTTTCGATATGTGAGGTGGAGGGAGGTGCAAGAGGTGCTGTTGGAGATACGAGCGACGAAAAGATCTTGTACAAGTGGACAGCACGAACGTAGTCCCAGTCGAGGTTGACCACCGCTAACCTCCTCGTTTGCTTGACGAACGCAACCCCTTCCCGGTCCGAGACGGTCTTGGCGTACTCGGCAACCTGTGCGTCAAGGGTAGCCATCGTGTTTTCGTCGAGATCGATCTCGACGTCATCCTTGTCCTCTCCCAGTTTCTTGGGTTCAGCGCCGAGGGAAACAAACCCGGCTTCGTCGCTGTCGCTCCCGCTCCCGTCCGCTGAGGGACCGCGGGGTGGTAAACTTCTGTCTTCCTCTTCCTCGTCTGACGACTCCATGAGCACGGCACCGCGCGCATAATCGACGACGGTCGGCGCAACAGCTGAATCCTCCCCGCCATCCTCCGCCTCGAGCCTATAAAACCGCCGCAAAACGTCCTTTTCCTGCGTCTCCGACACCGTTCGACCATATTTGTCGACTCTTGCTGTCGTTTGTGGGGCATCCGGTGTGGGTGGTGGTGAACCGTCAACGGGCCGTCGATGGAGAATTACTATAAGGCGCACACGCACCAGCAGTTTGCTTCGCGCTCCGATTCTTTTTAGCCTTTTTCTCGTCTCCCAAGAGATGTTTGAAACGGTCGTCTAGGATGACCTTGGAGTGGTGTTTTTTGGGTCGGCGGAACCGAGGGTCGGTTTTGAGACTGGCGAAACGGGCGTCTGACATCGGTAGTGATGTCTGTAGATAGATGAAAGGTCCAAGCTTATCGTAGCTGGCCCTCTGGGATGTTGTAAGATTCCGATTCCGATTCCGATCACTTCACACGAGATGATACTATTGCGACCTCGACACCCAAGTGTCAAACGCTGGTAAATCGTCCGCAATAAGTTACGTTGGTCAACTTTCGCAACTTCTCGGATGCTCGGTACTCGCTTTCCTCTGTTACAATCTAACACTTTCTTATTTCTTCCAACCCGAAGTCGTCGGTCTCACAGGCGGTATAGCAACCGGAAAATCAACCGTCTCCGCACTCCTTGCTTTTCATGACATCCCAATCATCGATGCAGACCTAATTGCGAGACAAGTCGTCGAGCCTGGCACTCGTGGACACAAACAAATCGTCAAGGCTTTCGGGAAGGGCGTACTCGTGCCTTCTCCTCCGAATCCGACGCGCTCAGGCTCAGTCTTAGATTTAGATGAGCGAGACTGGTGTACCCGACCCATCGACCGCAAGAAGCTCGGTAGCATCATCTTCAATGACGAGAAGCAGCGGAAAATTCTGAACGGGATCGTACACCCCGCCGTCACACGCGCAATCCTTTGGGGCGTGCTCAAGGCTTGGTTGAGAGGCGAAAAGATTGTGGTGGTGGACGTTCCGCTGTTGATTGAAGGGGGCCTGTGGAAGTGGATGGGCAGGATCATCGTGGTTTACTGGTACGTCGGGCTTTCACTCTCGGCTCGTGTGCTGCTTCACCACCTGTTCTCGCCAGCTCCCCGGAACTCCAACTTCAACGTCTGATGGCACGGGACAAGTCTACTCGCGAAGACGCATCTTCTCGACTCAACTCACAGCTTTCAATCACTTCCAAGGTCGCATACGCCGACCTCGTCATCGACAACTCGGGCTCGCTCACGGATCTCGACGGAGAGGTGATGTCGTGCCTCGGGAAGCTAGAGAGGGCGGTGGGGTGGGGGTGGATGGTGAGCTGGCTACTCCCGCCAGTGGGTTTGTTGACTGCGGTCTTATCGCTGTCATGGAGAGCTTTCAGGAGGAGGGGGAGGAAAAGGAGGAGGGTGTGAGCATTGCATGGACAAGTTTTGTTTAATATATTACCAAGTAAATACCCTCTCTTTTACAAGCCCGAACCTCGCGGCATGATAACGTGTAGCTCGAATTCCCTACCTTCAGATTTTGTCGGGACTTGGATTCAAAGGAACGTTATACATAGTAGCCACCAGCTTCTCACTGCAAATCCAGCAGTGCTTACTGGGAGAACACGAAACACTGCCGACACCACGCAAACCGCGAAATGATACGAGAGCGCATCCACCAGTACCTGAAATACTTGGACCTGCCCTTTGTTCGCCCATTTTCCGATCAAACGTTATGAATTCACCGGAGATGCGGACACGGCACCATCACAAACACCAACTCGTGTAATCCGGGAGTTGAGCGCGATGACGGCAGCTCGGAAACACCAGCCTGACGCGTCCACGTCGCGTGATTCAAATTTTAGTTTTCCTCACTAACGTGGAATGTCTCTTGAAAGCACGAGTTCCAACTCCCTCGTGAGCAATTCACCTTTCTCTTCTTCATTCTTGTTGGTGTTAACCTAGCTAACAGTTCGTGGTAAGTCATATTCCAAACTCACGATCAGCTCACAGAACCCAAGGGGTTTTGTATAGTTTGGTAGTCGAAAGGTCATGCCTTCTGTGGCGGAAACCACGGAGCCGGTCTCATTTTCGTTCTCCACGAATGTGCGCAGTGAGCCTATATGTACAAGGCGTGAAACGTTACTTACGCTCTCTCGACGCACAGCTTCCTTCAAGGGCCGAGAGACCGAGCTTCAGCAAGACGACCACCCCCACCGCCACGAATCCACGGCGCCGATATGTGGTTGCGCGTGTTAGGGGGGTATGTGCTTTGCATTTGGTTCTTATTTTTTGTCACTCATTTGTTCGCTAGCCGCCATCACGAAGTTGGAAGATCGAGGTAAAGTCCAAAGAACAACCTGAGCCACTCTATAACTTGCAGGACGTAAAATCAGCACTGGTAAATATCTATTTCCAGATATGCCTCCTTGGTCCTCACGACTCTATAGGAAGAATTGGAACACCTGCAGAAAGAACATAATCCAAGCCGAGACCACGAAGTGCGAACGGCACCCCTGATCACGCGCGAGGCCTACGTCGCGGGTGGGTTCGCAAAAATGTCTATGCAGTACGGTGTAATAGGAGAAGCACTTTCCATCCAGCAAGTCTTATATCACGTTCTCCTCATTCACGCAACTTCATTCATTCTCGAGTGTAGCTCGAAATCGAGCATCTATGAACCGATAGATCCCCGCCTGTACATCAATACGGTAGGTCCTGGTCCCCCGTCGTTCATCTGATCGAATAATTACCCTTTGTGCTAGAATGCCCCATTTTCCGCTGTTGTATGTGGCGTACAGGGGTCGGGTAAATCTCACACGATCTCTGTACTCCTCGAAAATATGTTGATCCCAAAGCTCGACTCCATCGGGATGCTATCCAAACCTCTCGCGGGACTGGTCCTCCACTTTGGCGAGGGGGGTCCTAGTTCCCGTCCGAGCGAAGCGGCGTGGGTCGGCGTACCCTCCGACTCAAATTACAACATCAAGACGCCATTCGTCCGCGTTTACGTATCAAAATCATCGTTGAAAACGATGAAAGCGGTGTACGCGCCATTAGGGAAACATGTCAAGGTGATGCCATTGTTGTTTAACGAGTCAGAGTTGGACGCCCAGGCGTTTCTCTCCATGATGGCTGTGGGCTCTTCAGAATCCGCGCCGCTGTACATTCAGACCGTTCTGGTAGGCTTGTTTCCTCTTCTCATAGTCTCTTGACTAGACATGATCTTCGTAGAGCATCCTCCGAGAACTTGGTGAATCGTTCTCCTATCAGAGGTTCTTGCGTAAGATAGAGGAGAAGACATTCAACCCAGCACAAACTGCTGGCCTTGAACAACGTCTTTCCCTACTCAATTCCTTCATGGACACGCGTCCATTACGATATCCTTCACGCTTTGCGGCTGGAGAACTAACCATCGTTGACCTATCGGATCCGTTCATCGACCCAGGGTCCGCATGTAGTTTGTTCGAAATTGTAACGAGGTTGTTTGTACGAGCAGAGGTCGGAACGGGGAAAGTATTGGTAGTAGACGAAGCACACAAGGTAAATTACCCCTCGAAGATAAAGCAGCACCTCTGCTCATCTTGTCTGCTCAGTATCTTTCTACGAACCAGGGTGTCTCCGGATTAACCAAATCCTTACTCACTCTGACACGCGAACAACGACACCTTGCGATGCGAGTGCTCATCAGTACTCAAGGTCAGTTCGGGTGTTGTGACCTGCGTTGGACAGATTCTGAGGGATGCGATTACAGAACCTACCGTCGTTCCTCCGGTGCTGTTGGACCTCTGTACGGTAGCCGTCATGCACCGATTCTCTTCGCCTGCATGGTGGGACCATCTCGCGCGGCACGTCTCGTCAGATATCCCGACGGAAAAGGGGTTCGACAAAGTGGTCAGGTTGCAGGTAGGCTTGACGCCGGTTCACGGGGAATGATGAACAAACATTGGACTAACATCGTCATGATAGACAGGAGAGGCTATCGTGTTTGCTCCGTCTGGAATGGGCGTGTTCCCTGATGATTCTGGAACAGGTAGAATGTCCTCATCGCCGGGCATGACAGAAAACCATTCTACGTCGACGGGAGAGACCGCTCGGAAGACTCCATTGATAGTCGATCAATTCGGTCGACGAATGATCCTGATGAAGACCCGTGCTCGGGTGACCAAGGATGGTGGGGCGTCCATTTTGGTGGTCGAGTCCGAGTCCGAGTCCGAGTCCGAATGTGCATCTGAAGATTCGGGAGAGAGCGATTGATGAGACATTTTACGATGGATCTACACAGAATGCCTAGCACGACGGATAATATACCTACGATATCCCCCATAAATGTAGAAATTTTAATGCTCCCTTACTGTTACGTGGGCTCAAACGTTCATGGGTGATATGTACTCCCGTTCTTCAGAAAGTGTTGCCAATCACCACTCAGACGCGGTACGAAATTGACGCGATTCCAACTCCGCCACGACGCGTGCTATTTGAGACGCGATTTCTTGGCACGGCGGGCCTCTCTCTACTCCTTCCCTCTTATCGCTCCATTCGCTCGGGACGTTGCAACTGCTATGGGCGTCGCATCCAAGGTAATCTCATTTTCTTTTCGCGATATTTGACTTTTAAACAACCGATGTGGCAACATCATACCTAGACGACCGAACGAGCTTCGACCGCTCAGGTTCCCCCCTCCAAGGCTGCCAAAGCGCCTGCGTCCAAGGCGTCCAAGGCCCCCGTATCTACCGCTGCTCCCTCAACCACCAAGGCCCGTGACGCAAGCGCCAAGAGCGGAACCCAAAAAGAAGAACAAAAGAAGAGGAAGAAGGCCAGAAAGGAAACGTACAGTAGCTACATATACAAAGGTGCGTTGGCGCTCTCAGATTACCTGTCGATGGGGACAACTTTGACGGGTCTTGCCCTTCGTAGTGTTGAGGCAGGTCCATCCCGAAACGGGCATCTCGAACAAGGGAATGGCGATCCTGAACTCGTTCGTGAATGACTTGTTCGAGAAGATCGCAAGCGAGGCGAGCAGTGAGTAGATGGAGCCATTGAATCGACGTGTGTTGAAGCTGAATGGTGATGTCTAGAGCTCGCTACGTACAGCAAGAAATCGACCCTGTCTTCTCGAGAAATACAGACGGCGGTAAGGTTGATCTTGCCTGGTGAACTCGCAAAACATGCCATCAGCGAGGGCACGAAGAGTGTGACCAGTTCGTATTATCCGTCGATGTTTCGCACCTTGGATGCTGATTGTACATATTACAGAATTTTCGGCTGGACGATGAGCGGTTGTTGGGCCATAATCCATCCATATTTAAGTCATCACGAGGATCCAGTGGGGCGTCACACAAATGTAGCATAGCGTCTTACCTCTCTTCCAGTAGATACGATACAATCACTCAGTATTATACCATAGAATGCAGATATTAGAAGCCTAGATTGCATACGTTGAGCCCCGCTGATATACTGCAGGTGTGTAAGTACTCACCGTACTTATTACCGGCTTCCTTTCTATTCCTCCGGCCTTGCGCAATCCTCTCTTCCAGTGCCTCCCGATTCAAATATGCCTCAGTCAGCAAAGTCGTCAGTTGATGCCTCGACCTTGCCACTCCACCCAGCTTGGCGCCTTTGACATTCATCTTGGGCATCGCTGGTTCTCCATCTTCGCTCTGTCCAGCCTTGCCCGCCGTCAACGCCTTCCTATCCTCACGTTCCTTGATCTCCCGACGCGCCTTCTCCATCTCCGCAGCCATATCGACGTCCTGAGCACCGTCTGCTTCAGACCCATACTGAGATTTTTCGAGCGCACGAATATGTTTGTCATACTCTGCCTTCCATTTCCGGGCATAGGAGGCGTAGTATTCGGCGTCGTAAGGGGCGTATGCACCAGAGGGAAGCTGGTAATAACCCGGGTGGGGATCGTCCAACGTGGGCGAAGGCGGTCGGAAGGTCGAAATGACGGGGGCAGAAGATACGGCAAACGAGGACGATACGGACGCGGACGGTGCGCTCGAGACGGTTGGCACGGAGGACGTAGAAGGTGTGGGTGTAGATCTGGCGGGGGTCGCGCTCGAACCAAGCGAAAAGAAGTCCACGGGCGGGGCCGCTGATTTCATGAGAGGCTGCGTGGATGCCGAACCAGGGATTTTGAAGGGCCCTTCGTTCTCGACGGACACGTTTGTCCTGCCCTTCTTGAGAGAGGGAGGAACGAAGGACGTCGACGGCCCAGAAACATCAACAGGTCCTTTGACCTCTGCGTCGCCACCGTCGTCCCCTGTACCGCCAGTAGGCCCCTCCGTGCGCGCGAAACCAGCGGTGTCGTGACGCCGTGGTTCGCTCTTGGGAGTACGAAACACCAACCCGGGGCCACCACCACCCCCGAGCACACGTTCCTCCTTCTTCTCGATCACAGGCACCGGCTGTTTCGGCATGGGAAGCATGCTAAGGAGGGAGGACTTTCCAGCACCTGCGGTTCCCCCGCCTGCGCTCGATGCAACCCGGGGCTTCTTCGCGGGTGGACCGTCGTCCTCGTCATCTTCGGGAGGAGGAAGGGAAGGGAGATTGATGGCGATTTTCTTGGTTCGTTTTTGTTTCGGGACTGCCGTGCCGCCGCCTAAAGGCGCAGGAAGGGAGAGGGAGGAGGAGGAAGACTTTGGAGGGGGAAGTGCGAACGTCGACTTGGAGGTCGGTGGAGGGAGTTTCGAAAGAAACGACAACGCGGACGTTGCTGGAGTCGACCGTGAGGTCGATTTTGTCGTCGTCTTCGAGGTCTTTGTCAAGCTTTCATCGCCGCTCTCGACGTCACTACCGTAGTCCTCGATCCCGAGCATATCGTCCTGAAGGTGGGCTTGACAAATTAGGAGCCCGTCTTCTTCACTTCCTTTTTCGGGTTTCATGAAGGGGTCATAGCCATATAGATAATTATAAACATGGGGGGTTACTAAAAGGAGATGCAGTGCAACAATATTTCAAGAAAGAACAGCAGAGACGACACCCTCCCCATCCGCTAGTCCCACCTTGAATCCGTTGCGATAATAATCCCCAGTCCCTTGAGGAACAAACCCACCCATCGCGCTCAGACTATCTTGGATGTATTGCTCCATAAACCCGAGTTTTGACCACCCATGTTGCGTAAAGATCTTCACAGTTTGATAGCCGTCCGAGTATCCCTCAATCGACGACTGTTGTTGCTGTGCGGTTGTCATATTCCACGGAACAGTATCGTTACTTCCTTGAGCCAGCGTGGGGGAGCTCTCGAGCCTTTTGAGAATATCGGACTGGGAGGGCACGGTCATACTAGCCACTGCAGTGTAGACACGCTGAAGCTCAGCAGAATCCGTGGGAGGCGGTTTACCATACGAGAAAAAAGTGTCGGGAAGGCTTTTACCGATGGCGGCTTTAAAGCACCAACCTTGATCTGTATCACAATCCTCCTTATTATAAGCTGGCCAAATCGATTAGGCCACTAGAGACGGCGACAGAGAGCGTTACGACGCACACCAAAACGACCAGCCAGCACTCGCGTTCGTATAAACACCCATCTGAGTCGTACAGAATTGCTTTCTAGCTTCGTTTGGATCTTGCTGGGTCGACAAACTCTGAGCGGTCAACGCACACGACCATTCGTTAATCACGAAATTTTCGCGGTTTTTCGAGTCTGCTGCCCCAAGATCACCGGAGATCGATCCTCTGACATCGCTAGTATGCTGAGATGCTGGCTCGGACTCGTCCGCAGGCGTGAACACAAAATAGGAGTGGTGATCCTCAATAACGAAATCCGAGCGCCCGGAGAGGTAGGTACTGTACTTCTGGAGGTTGAAGCCGTCATGAATGTAGAGCGGAAGATTGGATACCCCGATGGACTTTTGTCTCATAGCCGTGATCGCTTTCGTGTCTGTACGGAGGCTGAGCGCTCACCCACAGCACGTAAATTATGATGTAACATGCTTACAGAAGTCTGAGAGTTCAGGTGTATCGTTCGGCTCATTCAATATTTCGACGCCAACGACGTTGGTGACGTTGTGAAGCTGGTCCGCCAAGAACATCAGAACCTCCATGGTTTTGTCCACGTACGCAGTATTATTGAACAGCCTCATCTGACCATCGGATACACCAGAGTGTGGTTGCCCGTTTTGACTTCCGACAGCGCCGTGAAGGTCCACCAACACACCGATGCCAGACTGCGCAGCCATGTTAATCGCCCGGACAAATCGAGGGAAAGAGTTGGTGTAAACGCTCGCGTACGGCTCGAAAGGGGTGCCCGTGAGGAAGGTTGGCCCGAGCGTCCAGTATCCGATCGGGAGGCGGACGGTGTTGATGCCAATGTGCGCGAGGTAGTCAAAATCCGATTGGTTAATGAACGTGTCCCAATGTCGTTCGAGCACAGCGCGAGCATTTTCAACGGATCCCCAGCCCGAGGCAATGTCTATTTCTGCACTTCGCGGTCCTGATGCGCAGGTGAAGAGGGAAGGGGCCATCCAGTTTTCTTGTACGAACCTGTCGAGCGGAAGATTGGACTCGTGCGAAAGATATCGATCAGGAGTGTCTTTCCCATACTTACCATGAACCTAGATTGACGGATTGTTGCCTTCGATAACGGTATACAGCCGCTGTGGTGGAATCGAATGACCAAAAGGTTTGGTTGGTGAGCGGTGGGGAGTCGTACGGCACCACTGCCGAGCATTGTGTGTCTGTACCAATGTCACCACCCATAGCAGGGTGAAAGGTCGTTGCATTGTAGCTCGAGTCCATGCCGGAAGCATTGAACGTCGTATCAACCGGAGGACTCAGAAAGCCAGAGCCATAGAAGTCGGAAAAACCCATCGAGTTTGCGGTGTTGTTGCCTGCCAATGGGCCGCTTGGAAAAGGCTTGTACGATCCCTCGACCAAGCCCAAAGCTCGGAGAAGGGTAACAAAGTTTTCGACGTACGTCGACGATGACATTATTTTGAAGTCCCTCGGAGTGCGTTCCAAAGTTCGTTCGAGGAAAGAGAGGCTTTACCGACCATGAAATAATATCGATGGTCGAGTAGAGTTAGTACTCGACTGGTCAGATTCGAAAGTGGACCGAGGGGTCGGATGGACAGGCTTGCGGGCAGCGGGACAACATCGTATTCATGCTTGGGGTGGGAGAGGAGGAACACTCGAAATGCCAATCACGCGCTTACTGGATACTCGTCGGTGTGGTTGTGATCATCCCAGCGGCTACTACCCGGTCACCGAGTTACAACAAAGACTACCATGATACACGGGGTACTACAAATATAATGATATATGTTACAGAAAGCGTTGTGAGATGCGACAACATGCAAAGGTAATGATAGAGGTCAAGTCTGGGGTGGCAAAAGCACTTGAAGAGGTCCAGAAATGACAGATAAACTCCCAAAGACAGCACGGCAACTACAAGATATCTAGCGTCCGTATCCTCTGTTCAAGATAGCGCGGTGAGATGTTCTTGAGTAGCTGCACGACGATAAAGTGATCAGATGCCACGCGTTTGTATTCATTGTGGGATAGAGGAACGAGCAATAACGCGCCGAAAGGTTGTCTGAGACGCGCGAAAAGTCGTAACGCTCCGGTAAGCTTGTCGTATGGAAGGGGTACGGTGTGGGATGTAAAGGGAGAGAGCACATTAAAATCGCCATCCCCACCATCCCCATCGAATGGGGAGAGCGGTTCGGCGTCATCATCCACAACCAAATCATGAGGAAGGGCAGGATCCAGAAGGCACTGGAGCCATGGATGCACGAGCACCATATTCTTCAGACTAGACAAGTCCTCCGCTGTCTTGATTTTGACATTCCCGAGTCCGGATGTCGTGGCACGATAAACACGCTCATAATCATTGCTCGAGACCGACAGACTTCTCAGCGGGAACACCATGCAAGATAGGCTCAAGCGGCGGCTGACAAGACGTGGTGATGGGAGAGCGACCACCCGATCGTATAGCGTCACAGCCGAGTCAAGGCATTCCGGGGATGTCCGTAGTTCCATAACCAATGTGTCCATCTTGTCATCTTCAATTGACGACGGGATATAAGGTGATACTGGTTCGCGATATACGCCAATCTCCGCAGGAAGACAGCTATTGTAGTTGGATGCCTTCCCTGTCCAGGCTAGAATGGTGACATCACCTGACCGAGTCAAGACCTCTTGCAAGAGGCGACCCAGAGCGCGTTGTTGGCCCTCGCCGTACGTGACTGGGATGGAGACATCAAATATACCAAACAACGAGTAGGCTATATCCTCTTGTTTTGTAGCGATGCGCGCTGCGGCAAGACAAAGTTTCTGCCGTACATTCTCTGATCCAGGTCGGAGAGAGAGTAGAACTTGTGCATCAACGCCGTTTGCCATCGCCATCTCGTGCATGATTGCAGGGGAATCCTTGTGGTTATATTCACTCTCGTGAGGAAGATAAGGCTTCCAGTCCTCGGTGTAGAAACGGATGACCCGGGATGCAAAGAACTCTTGCAACGTCCATGCTCGGGTGTTCCAAAGACTCCTGATGAGGGCACGCAGCTCCGAGTCAGATCGTACGCCCTTTAAGTGAACGATCGTGAGGGCAGATTCGTGGTACCATTGAAACATCGAGGTCAAGGCTTCCTGAAGCACCGCGCCGTCCATTTTATTGATACAACATGTGTCGGACCATGCCCAGTGCAACCCAGCTTCCCGCACCGTCATACAGAACATCACCAACTTCGAGACTGTGGGTGATGCTGCCAGTTTGTGGAGCGATTCATGAAGGACGTCATGGAACAGCGGTTCGCATCCTTCCCAAGTATGGGAGAACGTTGCATATCGGAAATATTGCTGGGTAGTCTGCGTGATGCGAGAGTGGTCGAGCACTGTCGTCATGGATGCAACAAGCTTCTTGAATTTTGGATCAGCTTCAAATTCGTCCAAACGCTCCTGCTTGTCACAAAGACGACCGGTCTCTGTATTGATGAGAACGAGCGGAGCGTCCCGCTGAGTCCGCTTGACAGAGTCGCGAATCGCCGCCATCGTCTGCGGTGGGCGCACATAGTGGTTACGCGATTCTGCAAGAGGTAGAGTCCTCAGACGATGTTTTCGTGCGAGTGAGAACATATTTACCCCGAGTAACAGGATCCGGAGATTGTTCAAGCTTCATAAGCATATCATTATATGCATTGATTGCTTCATCGTAACGGCGAGCACCAAACAATGCCGCGTGCTTTCTTTCGTAGCCCCGTGGGGACGACGAGTCGAGTTTGATCGCCTGGGATTACATTGAGTATTTGCTGCGGTGTAAATCAGGATACACGTACTGCATCCGCATCCTCCAGCGAATCTTTCCATGATCCGACCCCGGCTCGTGCTTTGCTTCGCTTGGTCAATAAATTTGTCGATAGAGGATTGAGGGTCAATGCTGCAGTATAATGGACAACAGCATCTTTGTATGAAGTAGAGTCCATGGCGACATCTCCACGTTGCTCTGACGTCTTGAGACAACGCGCTTCGAAGTCTGATGTTCAATGTCAGGGGGCACTGTGGGCGATGAACTAGGTAGGGAAGTCTCACTAGCTGCCCACTTAGTTCCATCTGAAGAGTTCATTTTCTCGGGAGCGTTCGTCATTGTGTGGAAAGAATCTGTCGCGTTGCGGCATCGCCGTTGAGACTCCTCAACAAGTTCCGACTGTGCTTTCACAGCGCAGCTACCCGTGTCCTCTCCTAGCTCACTTTGCATCTGTCGGAAATACTCGATTGCCTCTGAAACGCGACCGTTCCCTTCCAGAGCATCGCATATTGCCTGGTAGATGGTACAGCTCGAAATATTGAACTGATCCAAAACGACCGTCAACGTCCGGTTTCAGATTATCATGTAGAGCATACCTTGGCAGCGGCACTCAATGCTTCGCTGACTGAGCTACGAATCAACACCATGCTCGCCCACTTGATTAGTAAGGTGTTCGGAGTCGAGGGACTGAGTAACAGCGCCGTAGAATATGCTGCGATCGCTTCATCCTGTTTCTCGGCGCTCGATGCCGCGTCTCCAATTTTTTCTAGCGTCGATACACATCTGCTCTCGAACTCTGATGGTAAAGATTAGATATTTTATCCTAATGTACGACGCCAAAACTCACTAGCAACAGAGTCCATTATCGGCTTGTTGGCTCTGACCTCCTCGTTTACGGTGTTGGTGATCTCAAGAAGAGAGAGCGCAGCGTCAATTATGCGGCCCTCGGCATACAAGGCTTCGCATTGATCCTTCTGCTCGTGCGCATGAAGGATCTGGACGAGGTTATCCGCTCTGCGTTGGGAGTCGGCACGTAAGGTGCGGAGTTGCTGTTCGAGATGGGCGATTTTGGTGTCTAATAGACGGAGATGTCAATGAAGTGCGAGCTACAGTGGCGATAGACAAACTCGAGTCCACCTCCTGTGCACGAAGGGATTTGACGGTTGTGTTGAGACTATCTGCCCTATGATGAGAGTCAGAGAGGTGGTTACGCAGTTGCAGGATGGTTGTTTCGAGACGCGCGATTTTGTTGTCTGTGAAATAAACGTGGATGTCAATGAAACACGAGTCAGGGTGCTAATAAACACACCTGGGCTCTCCTCCTCCGCACCAAGGGACTCGATTGGTTTTTCGAGATCGACCTTTTCGACCTCCACGCGTCGCTTGGCTCGCTCAGCGAAAATCTGCAGCAGTCAACAACACGGGATCTCACGCAGCTAGATCTTAATGCAAGTGCACTCACATTGTCAGAGTATGGCGAGGGAAGGATGTCACAGAGGCTACGAAGGGTAATTTTCTTGCCCCCACCAATCACAAGGTCATAGTTTGCTGAGATAGCGATCGACATGACGACGGCTGTGTACTGGATGACAGATCCGATTTGCTTGTGCGTCGTAGTGTCCCAGAACGAGACCGATGCATTTGCGGAAGCTGCGATGAACGTGCCGTCGCTGGCCAGGGCGACGCTCCTGGGTTTATAGTTGCTGTGGATGCGCCATTGAGAGCGCGTCGCCCCTGTGGACGCGTCGAGACAGTTGATGTTGCCGTCGTTCGATATCGCAAAGAGTTGTTTGCTATCACTGGTCCAAACGAGGGATTGTAACCAGTAAACTTGGATTGGGACGTCGAGGAGGAGGCAGCCGTTCTGACTATTGTAAATCCGAACGGAGTCGTGGCCCCAGGTGGCAGTGGCGATGAGGCATCCGTCAGGCGAGAATGTGACCGCAGGAACGGCGTCGTCGTGTATCAAGGGGCCAAGCAGTCGCTCGCCAGTCGAGAGCGACCAGACGCAGGCAGTCGAGTCATCCGACCCGCTCGCAATTCTCGTCCCATCCGGAGAGACGTCCACCGCAGACACCGTACAGTCGTGTCCTTTGAACGTGGTCACTTTCTCGTGGCTCTCCGCATTCCACACCATCACTTCGCCACTGTCCGTCCCACTCACGACCCACTTTCCATCTCGTGACACGGCAATGTTCCAAACAGCACTCCCTGCGTCCACTGGCGTCCCCACTTCCCTCCCGTCTTCCACTCGCCAACCTCGAATCTTTCCTTCCTCACCACCGCTCACGATGTGCTTCCCATCCACGAGGAAGGCGACTGATAATATGCTGTCTCGACCATCGATTTCGATTGGTTTCGTTTGTTGTTGGTGAACGGTGCTGCAAGAGCACCTGTTTTCACTCGACTCTTGGGTCCACGTCAGTATTGCACTCTGAAGCATCTCGCCCAAGTGCTCACCGTTCCCTGACAACCCGCTTATGCTCGAAGACATACTCTGCGGTATCAGAGAGTTGGAAAGAAAGATGCGCGCTCGTCCACTCACAAGGTACGCCATCGTCCCTGGCATGCACGTGCCAGTGCCTCCTTATCAGATGTATGGGCGCTTGTTTCCACCCCACCCATAGCCTATGCCGTCATTGTGGTGGTGACTTGAGAGTTGTCGATGGCTTCCTGAGCCCCGCGAATGGATTGCATCTACAATTACACTGAACTACACGCCAAGCACGCGTGGTTACTGGTGATAATCGTTTCCGAGAAAACAAGTTTTGGAAGGGCCTTTCGTCAGCCGTAACAAATTGTTCTCGAACTTCCAAGGTACATATCGTGAATAAAGAATAGGGGTAGTACTAATCCAAATCTGAATCGACCACTGTACCACTCAAGTTGAACACCAGGTGTGGGCCCAACTCAGCGCTCAACGTTCAACAATTGATGGATGAAATGTATCGGACCTGATGTGACCAAAAACCCTCGAGAAAAATGGATAGCAGCGGAAGAAAAACACAACGACCAATGAGCGAACATGTCATACGTGCATTAAAAAGAAAAAGAAGAAAAAGGCCCTGGCAGTCCAAGTCTTGGTTACCATGACCCCACGCCATCATCCACGCTCCACCGCAATGCCTCACCAACACCCACCCACTCCCTCATCCATCACGCTCACGCGTCTGATCAACTCCGCACGCCCGTCCCGACACGTCGGTAGAACAACAAATACGCACACCGATCATCCCGCTCCGGCGTCCCAAACACATCCTCGGGTCTCACATCTGACACGAGTTCATCGTCTATACGTATCCATCCTTCGCGCGGCTTCACCGTCGGTCCCGTACCCACAATATTATCGATGTTGGGATGTAGCACATCGAGGGTGTAGTGTCCTCCCGAGGCAGAGAGTCCATGGTGGTACAGCGCTATGCGTGGCAAAGGGTCAATATCGTGGTACCGAGGCTGGAGGCGTGCTTACCCCCAAAGAGCTTATACCGCGCCCCGTGGAGTTTCTTCCCAGGAGCCATTACCTCTATACACAAGATATGTATGTTACGATCATGCAGACTGGATGTCAAGAAAAAAATGCCTACCACTGGGCACGTCCAACTCAGATGAAAACGAAACTTGCTTGCCAACTTTGACTACGCCGCCTGCACTCGCATCGTACAAGAATCGCTTGAGATGGAGGATCAGAATCGGAGGGAGTGCCTCGATGTGCACCGTTTGCGTCGCATCCAGTGTCGCGCCAGGCCTAGTGACCGAAGTGACTTGCACGGATTGCGGTAAAAAAACGTATGCGAGAGCATCTTTGATCGTGTGAATTTGTTCGCGCTACAATAAAAAGGTTAGTCCTTGCAATGATAGCGCTACAAAAGTAGGGAAACGAACCTGAATGTCTAATCGCAGCGAACGCCAGTCTTCGACTAGAACCGAGTCTTTTTGGTGAGGCACGCGTAACGTCGAGCGGAATTTCCCGCCAAACATGCGAGTGATCGGTGACTCGGTCGACTTGGGCTGTAAAAGGGTTATTTTCGTGTCAGTGAGCAACCAATCTGCCTCGTTGCGAACGACCTACCGTGCGTGTCACAGCCGTTCGGTTGCGTTTTACGACTTCAAGCCACGGTCCGTCCTCCTGAGCCGCGTGTCCGTTCTGTGTCTCGGGATGCGATTCTGTTTTGGGAGCGAGCGAGGAGGTGATGGAAAGGAGCTCCTCTTCTAACGTGTCCAAGTACAAGCCCAAAAATTCCTCCGCGTCCTCTTGGTGACCGCCCTGAAAAGAATCGAGTCAGTCAAGGGACATGGGCGCGGATGATACTGACTTACGCGCAAATGGTCAAATCGTTTCTTTTCCTTGATTGCATCGTAGACGCAGGCGGGGACGAAAGAGTTTATCAGGTTGTCTTCCTCGTCGCTATAGCCGTTGTCTGTACGTTCGACAGCTTTTCCCTTGCCCTCTGGAGCTGGGTTTGTCTTGGGAACAAATTTCTTGAAGAACCTGACCGTCGCATCGACGAGGGGTGTCTTGCTATTGGAGACGTCACCATCAGCAGGGGTATCGAGGAACTTGCCCAGCTCATGGAACAACCGCCAGAAGGGTGGGCAGTAGATGAGTACCTGAAAGACTGCATTCGCAAAACACATATTTCCAGTGTTGACGAGGCCACGAGGACGGATTTTCATGACGGGATGACTGGATGGGCCGGATGTAAGGAGGGACAGCAGCTCGGATTTTTTGCTTGGGGAAACGGGTGGCAGGGTGGAGGATGCAGAAAGAGCGGACGCAGGAATGGAGAAACCGACGATGGAAGAGGTCGGGAGAGAATTGGGTTTTGAAGGGGATGCAGCATCTTGGCGAAGGAGGGATGCCCATGATGGTTTTGGAGCGGCTGGTTTGGCTGGGGCCGTGGCGGGAGCTTCCGTGCTGGGTGGTTCGATTGCTTGTTCCACAACAGCGGGGGCTGGTTCCGGAGCAATGTCTGGTTGAGGCGTGAGAACGCGATCCAGCTGTGGAGGTTCATCTAACTCAATTTTTGCGGGCGGGTCAACGACAGAGAGGGAGGTATTCGTGGAGGCGGGGGAGGCGGGGACGGAGGTATCTGGCGCGGTGGATGTTGCAGGGGTCGTTTCGGTGTCGGCCAAGGAGGGGGCGTCTATGTGATCGGGGGGCGTGGGTGTCGGAGCGCGGTCGGGGAGGACCTCGGTGGGGGGCGGAGAGGGAGGAGGAGAGGGTAGCGCGAGCGCTTTCTGGATGACGTCATCTGGAGGGCGGGCACGGGAGGAGATGATGATGCCAGGCGCGGTGGAGGGATTGGACGGACGATGAGACCAGATAACATACTCGGGGGACGCGCTCGTCATCGTCTTCGGGGACGGCACGCTGGACAACGTAGGGGAAGAGGACACGGAGGAGACAGAAACAGAGGCGGTGTGGGGAGAGCGGGGGGGAGATGGGGACGAATGTGAGTGATCGACAGTGATTTCGACAGGATCTGAGTCGGGGGTGGGCGTATCATCGAACTGGCGGGGGAGAGCGGCGGGATGATCGGCGGGGGAGAGCGGGGAGAGCATGGAAAGCTGTTTGGGGAGGGGAGACAAGGGCTGCTGGGGCTGCCAGGCGGTGTGATAGGGGCTGGATGGGTGAAGAGGGTAGTTGGAGGAGTAAGTGACCGGGGGTGGGTGGTATTTGCCGTGCGGGTGTGGATGCTGCGGGGGTTGTGCGGGATAGGGACCAGGAGAGTGCGGGGAGTGCTGCGGGTAGGAATAGTGGTGGTGATGGGACTGGGGATGATGCTGGTAGTTCTGGTAGCTAGGACCGGCGCGCGATGGAGGGTAGCCACGGCCCTGGGGATTTACGCGCGGAGACGACGGGGGATGGGGATGGCCATTGAGAGGCGGGATGGGGTATTGGTACTGGTAAGGCGCATGGCTGGGTGTGTGGGAGGGGTAGGGAAAGGGTGGGGGCGGGGGGTAGTAGGAGGGACCGGGATGGGCGTATGTGGGCTGTGGTGCAGCCATGGTCGCGGTGCGGGACGACGAGGAAAGGGTGCTGCTCGACGAGGAGGATGGCGAGGACGACAACCAGCCCAGCACACGAGTAATCAAATTTTTTACGCCTCGCCGCTGCGTCGCGCTCATTCTATCCATCATCCTGTTTGCATCAATTTGGCATAACCCTAACCTTAACTTGACACTTTTCCTAATCAGTACACCACCACGTCCACCACCTTCTCATGGGTCCCGGCGACGACGACGAGGACCCGCTCCTCCTCGAGCTTACAAGTCTCCGCCGGACCGCAGCTCGTTTCCAGGTGCGTACCTGTCCCCCTGGACACGACGGACTGCCGATCCTGCAAACTAGCATGAGGCGTACGCGGCAGCCATCAAGCTGCAGCGTCACTCGCTCAATTCATCGTGTCTCCAGGAGTACGCCGCCACCCTTGAACAGGAAAACGCCCGTCTCACCCACGAGCTCGGAATTCTCCGTGCACACCCCGACGTACCACAACACCCTGCGGTAACGCAGGTACAGGAACTATCCCTTGCCCTCCGACGCGTCTCCGACAAGATCGCCCTCACAGAGAATACCCTCCTCGAGCGCACCTCAGAATTGACAGACGCACGCAGCGAGCTCGCCAGAGCGAGACACACCGCTGATGGTGCATACGAACTCGCTGCCCGCATGCGCGCTCGTGAAGAGGCCTGCAAAGCACGTGAACGCGAGCTCGAATTTAAGGCTCGCGCTTCAGAAGAAGAGCGCAAGATGGTCGACCTTGTCGTACAAGAGTATGCAGACCTCGTCCGCAACCTCGAGGGCCGCAAGTCCGTCAATCATACCCCTCCCATCTCGAACGGATCCGCTTCCACAATCACCCTCGTCGACAACCTCCAAGATGGCAAGTCCACCCTGCACAGAATGCTAACAGCGTTCTCCACAGAGTCAGAGCAGCTCAACGCCACTATCGCGAAGCTCAACCTCAAAGTATCAAATCTCCAGATGACCTTGGATGTAGAACGTATTACTGCCTCCCATGACCGCACGTTACTCTCGCAAACCAAGACAGAACTCGATGAACTCAACCTTGAAGACCAGACCGCAGCTAAGATGGTCGCTCGTTACATGTTCGTTCCTACCGTCCACGCTGCTACGTCTGCTCATGTATCTTTCTAGGAAATTCTCACAAGCTTCTATCAATGCTCTACAACAGCAAATCACGACACTCAAAGCGCGAAATGCCTCGACGATCTCCACGCTCGAATTTCAACTGTCTATAGCAGAATCCCAATTGACATCCGAGCGTGCACGCACCACACGCCTCCAAGACACCCTCGATGAACTTTGCGAAGATCTCACACGCGAATCGTATGGAAGACGGAGAGAAGTCGCTCTGCGACTTGCTTTACTTTCGAGAGAAGAACGCGTTGCAGAATTCATGCGGCGCTGGGCCAGGAGGGCGAGGGAGTTGTACGCGCGATGTTACAGCTCAGTCCAGCCACCTGCCCCGCACGTTTCATCCGAAGACGCTGTTCAAGAGGCATTTCATCGTGTGGTCAGTGATGCAGATTCCTTTTTATCTGCCTTGGACGATGATGTGCAGTTTTCCGACACAACTCGTACGTCTGGCTCGCTCGCAAGAATAACGTTAGCAAGGGAGGCTGTAGAGGCTCTAAGGAGCGAACTACAAGACGAACTACAGAAACGTGTTGAAGCTGTCCGAAGGGGCGCAGTCTCTCTCCCGAATGGTCACCTGGATAGGGCCGCATCCGAGATCGAGGACCTCTCACAACCCGAAAGCACTGTATCGCACGAAGGCGATGGATCCCCAGATCATCTAATGCTCACTTCAAACGGAAATGCAAAGCCCGAGCACCAGACACCACCTGCGTCATTGTCTCCATCCCAAGATGTGGATTCGCCTGTGTCAGTGGTCGGTACCCCAGAGGAATCCATCGACGATCCCTTCGTAGTCCCTGTAACCGTCGCTCCTCCAATCACCGAAATAACAGAACACACGATTGTACAGGCGGAGATGCGTTCCTTATCCTCACCGTTCATACAACATAGTGCTTCAACCTCGGCCGCACTCCTCGTCGACGAGGAGCCCGAGGCTGCTCAACTCCATTCGCCAGCTGTGTCTATGTTAGACCTTCGACAGGATCCCCAGCCCTCCCAAACAGAAGGGCTTCCGACAACAAACGTGGTGCTGATCCATGGATTGCCGAACGATATTTCCGCCTCATCTTCTTCTCTAGATGCTGATAAAAATGCGCGAGTCCTCTCCGAGGACGGCACACCTATTCCCTTTATATCGGTATCCACCCCCGTGCCCGCAGCTCAGAATGCACAAGTCTTCGTCGAGGACGACACACCTATACCCTCGACATCGATATCTGCCCCGACCCCCGCCGCATCTAATGCTACACTGGTTCTACCTTCTCTATCCAATCTCCCTCCTACACTCCTCACCGAACTCGGGGCTACGAAACATCGCTATGACACCCTCCAACGCGCTTTTCGCGACTGCTCCCTCGCGATCAAAGAACTCAAGCGCACCCTCGCCTCCTCCTCGCCCTCGTCACACACCCAGCCGAAATTCCGTCAGCACCTTGAGACGGCGCTCGCGCGGATCGACGACTACGCCGAGGACGCGCGGGTGGAGCTCGAGATCCGTGCTGCTGACGAGGAGCTCATTGCGCGTGGGTTCGAGACGGTGCTGTCCGTGCCCGGCGCGCTAGCAGACGCGGACGACCGTGCCGAGGTGGAGGCGAACGCAAGAGAGTTCGTCGATGGGACGGAAGAAGGCGTGACAAGGGCGTTGGAGAAGTTCGGGAAGAAGTTGGAGGACATCCAGCATGATGTAGCGGTTGTGAAGCGGGCTGTGCATGGGTTGGCGATGTCGGAGGAGGAAGATGGGGAGGGGCGTGGTGAAGATGTTGATAGTAGTAAGGGCGCTGGGCCGGGGGCAGGTTGGACGGCGTGGACGGCAGGTTTATTGGGGGCGAATGCGACGCCGTCGCGCTCGCCGACGCCAGTGCAGACGTTTGGTGCGCTGATGACATCGCCCCGCCTGCGCCACGCCACGTCGCTCAAGCAGTTGCACGCACAAGCCTCCACAGACGAGAGCCCCGACCGGGGGCCATTGGCGGGACTGAACCTCCGCATCCCGATGCCCTTGCCTTCGCATTCAGCCTTTACGCATCTCGGTCTCGGGCGTGCGATGGAAGGACCGATGCGTCCGAAGACGTTATCGACGATGTATGCCATGGGCGGGCTGCGCTCGTCTTCGGTCCGTTTGGGTGTTGGATTGGGTGGGTCGCCGTTGCGGGATGGTAGGGCGGGTGACAGCGATGTTGATGCTACCTGGGGGAGGAACGAGGGGGAGTTGCATGATTTGGGTGGAGTGGAGTGATACCAGGAACAGGTGCATGGACTGGTTTCTTGGATAACCGCGATGTAGTTTACGCCCTCTTTCTTTCCTTACTTGGATTATGGTCGAACGTGTGCGAGCACCCAGACCACGTGGTACTTCTCAATCCTAACCACTGGCAGTACTGTGCATCCACATCCACCCAATGTCCGCCTCGACGACCACCGAAACTCGAACAATTCAATCTGAAGACCGTGACCGACGGGGCAACCGCGGAAGGAGACGCGGTGGTCAACGCAACGAACCCAACCCCAACAGAGCCGCTCAACGTAGCGGCGACAAAACCACGCCTACCACAGACGAATCCGCAACGAAACTGACTACCAGCGAGGCCTCCAAGTCCCCCACCGCCAACAATGCCAACCTTGGAGCCACTGCGATAAAAGACGAAGACGCCACGTCGGCCGTCTGCTGGATATGCGCTGAACCCGTCAAGTATTATTCCGTGTCTGCGTGTAACCATCGGACGTGCCACGTGTGTGCCTTGCGGTTGCGGGCGTTGTATAAGAAGCTCGACTGTACATTTTGCAAGGTGTGTTGTCTTCGTTTCTCGATTTCTCCCCTCGCTCGATGCGTGTGTTGACGACGTTGAATTCGTCTGTCGATGCTGATGGGGGCAGGAGCCCCAATCGACGGTCATCTTCACCACCTCGCCCGACGCCGACTTCTCGTCCTACATGCCCGACTCGATTCCCTACAAAGACACCAAACTCGCCATCTTCTTCGAGACAGAAGACATGATGGAAGAGACTCTCATTCTCCTCCGATTTAACTGTTCCGATCCCGAATGCGACTACACCGCTTCTGGATGGGGTGATCTCAAACTCCACGCGCGCGCTGTGCATGGAAAGTTGCTTTGGTAGGCTTTTTTTCTCTCTAAAACTCTTAGTTTTGATTTTTGGTGTCGATGGTGTTTTGACGCTTGATGTGGTGCTCGCAAAAAAAGTGATTTATGTATCCGATCTAAAAAAGTGTTTGCACACGAGCATGCGTTGTACCCGCCTAACGTCCTCCCGTTGCATTTACCTTCGATACCGCATCGACCGAGCAAACAACCGCTTAAGGAGCCCGAAGGCGGCAGCCATCCATTGTGTGAGTTTTGTCACGAGTGCTTCTTTGGCGAGGATGAGTTGTTTGTGCACATGCGCGAACGGCACGAGGAGTGCTTCCTATGCAAACGAAACGAGATTCGAGATCAATAGTACGTGTCGACTTGTCCTCGCGTTGCCTTGTCTTGGTGACGCGTTTCGATGGTAGCTTTCAAAACTACGAGAGCCTTGTAGGTTGATTTCACCTTGCCTTGCCCCGCGTGTCGTCGGTCGCTTGACGCTTGACGCTCGCGCCCCCAGGAGCTCCACTTTTCGCAAGCGCATTTCGCGTGTACCAACGCCGTCTGCCAGACTCAAAAGTTTGTCGTGTTCAACTCGGAGCTTGATCTCAAGGCGCATCAGGTAGAGGTACACGGGGCGGACATGAGCTCGAAGGACAAGAAAGATGCAAGACGGGTCCAAGCCGAGTTTGAGTTTGATGATACGGGCGGGACTAGTCGAAGAGGACGACGCGATCGCGGGGATCGAGAACGAGAGCGGGAGCCGCCACCCCAGATTGTACAGGCGCAGAACAGAATAGTTGGGAGGCGAAGGGAGGCGTTCGGTGGGCACTTGACGGAAGTTACGCAGACGGCGCAACCCTCTGTGCCGAGTGGGCGTGCAAGTCCGATAAGGGAGGACTTCGATCCTCTTGTTACCGAGTGCGTGTTTTTTCTTGGGGTGCTTTCTTGGCGGACGCTTATGCTGAGATGCTTCAAGCAGACGACACGCTGCTTTCATCACGCGGCTACAAATTGTCGCACCGAATCCGAACAATGCCACTACTGCCGTGAAAGCAGCGATGCGCGGATATCGGGCAAACGAGTCAAGCGCTCGCGATTTAATCTCGACAGTCTGGAACGTCCTCGACCACAATCTAGACGATACAGCTAGCATCATCAATGGCGTGATTGATCTGTTGGAGGAAGAAGAAAAGAAACGTGACCTTTTGGCCGCATGGAACGGGTTCAAGATCGAGGTCGGTTTTCAGTCATACCACCCGCGATGCTCCACATCACTGACGACCACGGTCTGTTTAGCAACGTCAACAGTTTCCCGATCTCGTTCCGACGGCTGTCGGGTCAGGCTACGCAGGGATCACGAGCGGGCGCGTTCTCAACGCCAAGCATGCGACGGCGTCTCGGTCCTCCCAACAATCTTCGCGACAGTTGTGGGATCGCGTTGCACAAGCGGCCAGCGCGTCGTCCTCGATCCCGCGGGTTGTCCCGGGTGCCAGTGCACCCCCTTCCGCGTCGTCGAGCACAGTCCAAGTCAATCGATTCCCACCCCTCGCTGGTACTTCTACCGCTGTCCACGCGACGGCTGGGTTCCGCCAACCACAACGCCAGACACCATGGGCTTCCGGCTCTTCCGGTTCTGCGAGTGGTCCTTCCCCCACTGTGGCTGCTACCACGACGGTGCCCGCCCAGCTTCCCTCTGCCACACCGCCAAAGAAAAAGGGCAAAGAGGTTGCGGTGAGACAGCCACCGACGTTATCTGCGACTGCGTTCCCGGAGCTACCGACGACACAGCCGCGTGCGAAGCCGCCTGTGGGCGGGCATGCGTCGTTGAGGCATATTTTAGGGGATGCGGTACCTGCGACGTCGGCTTGGAAGGCGAACGGGAGCGGACACATTGGTGGGGGTGTGGTGGTTGAGACGCGCGCGGGAGCTGAGGCGGGCGGGGAGACGCAGACGCAGACGCAGAGATTGATGCAGGGAGGACCTGGGCAGGAGCGCTGTGAGACGATGGGGGGAAAGGGCAAGAAGGGCAAGGGGAAGCAGAAGCAGACATTGTTCACGTTGGGGTCGTTTCCGACGTGAGTATGCGGTGCTCGAGTGGGTTTGTCGCAGGTGGTTTCTGTGTGGGTGTGGGTGTGCGGGGGGGTTGTGGTGGTGGGTGGTTGGGTGGTTTGGGTAGAGACACGTTCGATGGATGGTATCACCGCCTACAACGGAGTGGATTACTGCACGACCATAATTGCGAAGCCCACGCAACGAGTGAGATTCACAAAGGACGTTCTAGTCTGTAGCAAGAGAGAAAGTTATTATATATATTACATGTCTGTGCTGTGGTCAGGGCCCAATAATGCCTTTTTTGGCCATGTCCTACAAAGATCAATACGGCCCTTGCATTCAATGTGGGACACTCTTCGACTTTCACCACCCCTGTAAAACCAGACATGGACTCTGTCGTGCTCGAGACGAGCCTGGGCGACGTCCAACTCGAGCTCTACTGGGATCACGCCCCCAAGGTAAGTCTTGAAACAGCACGGTCGGCACCAACTATTCAGAATACGTCTTGAACCCGACCTCACTCTCCCGAGTCCCACAGACGTGCAAGAATTTTGCAGAGCTCGCCAAGAAAGGATACTACAATAGTGTTGTATTCCACCGCGTCATCGCCGTGCGTGTCTTCCAAACTATGGTTGTTGGTTTTTTCAACGCGCTCAAGGTGCTTTCGTGCCTTCCAGGACTTTATGATTCAGGGAGGCGATCCGACGGGGACGGGTCGCGGTGGGACGAGTATATACGGACAGCGATTGTACGTCCACCATTACCTTTTCTTCCTTTCGTCGTTTCATTTCATTCGCTTTCTCAAACGTGGACCCCCAACACAACCCTGGAACGTTCAATCACCTCTGCATTGGTTTTTTTCTTTTTCACAGCGAAGACGAAATTCATCCTGAACTCCGGTTCACCGGCGCAGGCATCCTCGCGATGGCCAATTCGGGTCCAAATACCAACGGTACGTGATCATCCACCGCACCCCTGTCTTCCCCTTCCCCTCCCTCATTTTTTTCTGTCGTGTTCTTGTTCGAGTATTCCCCTCACGCGCGCGGTACTAGGCTCGCAATTCTTCATCACCCTCGCTCCGACGCCCTATCTCGATAACAAGCACACTATCTTTGGTCGTGTCAGCTCAGGAATGCGTGTGGTACAACGGTTGGGCGCAGTCGCGGTGGACGCTCAAGATAGGTAAGTCCGTTGGCCAATCACTGCAAGATCGAATCGGGCGCGTCATGCGGGACGCACGACGCCCCATCGTGACACTGAACCCTGAACGCTGCACCCAGGCCAAAAGAAGACGTCAAGATTCATAAAGCACGGACGATCTGATCTCAGAGTGTCGAAGCGCCGCCGTTGAAGAGGATGAGGGGGACGCATTGTTCGAGCGTCGCGGTGCCTTTGCTGTAGAAAAGGATGACATGGGGTATGATGTATTGTATCGAAGGTCCAAAGTCTTGTCGACCGTACGGATGTCATCTATCAATCCACTCAACGACGTCTTCTCGCGAACTCTAACCATGATCAAGCTATCCGTCGCAACCCGAAAAGGATTGAGACATCAGCCGTGTAAGCAACACTATTTGCCCCAAACAACTGTCTGAGCCGGACACGAGCCGCAGTGCGAGTGTGGTGTGGTCGAACTGAGGAGCACCGCACGAGAAACCTAAGTCTCGGAGGAGGGGGCTAATCCAAGGATGAATAAACAGTAAATCCTCTACCCCAGATAAGTCGTCCGTGGTCTTGATCTCTACGTCTCCGAGCCATGAGTGTCATCGCATTATCAACACAGGGGATCAGACTCAAAATCTGATTTTGAGAAGGACGAGGTCAGTGAGGGGGAAAACAATACGGGGAAGTCGCATGTCCGAGATTCTGCATGATGTAGGGATGGATGACAGATCCCGGGTGGGGCCTCGTTTTGCAAGACCACCGAAAAGAGAAGGAATTCAAATCACGACAAACGCAATGCAAGAAAAGGACAAGGTGTACAGCCAAGAAGGACCGATACAAGGGCATTCAAGGGTAGTGACCACATGGCATTGAAATCTAATCTTCGAGGTTTCGTGGGAGGACCGACCCATAGTTGGAAGATGTCGTTTTTCGTAGAGACATCTCACTGTGGATGCTAGCTGCATCGACCTCGATGATATTTGCAGGACCTCACCATATGCATGTTCCACAACGACGTATTTACGACTGAAGAAAATCTGCCCAAACCTGGTCTGTCGGAAGCGACCATCGCCAGTAGCCATCAGGAAACACGAACGAAGTAGGAAACAACAAAAGCACCGCTTGTTGCCTCGTTGAATTCTACGACTGTTGTGTGGCTCGTTTAGTCAGTGCTTCTCGTCCCTATCAGGGTGAAAACAAGGGTTCAGAGATGATTGTGGGTGTGTGAATTGATGTATATCGGTGAGAAGTCACGTACAGTATATGCGCCTGATATACATGAGAATGGTGTACCGCGAGAAGACAACCGCTCATCGTTTTTTCATCGCTCTGATACCTGGCCAAGTATGTTCTCGGCGTGGCGAGACATTGCAGAGTGCGATACTGACCGGGATCCAAGAGTCAAGTGAAAATGATACCTCATCCAGTAACATTGACCCGCTGCGAGCAGGACGGATCGACATCGAAACTCGAGGCACCATAATGTCAGTTGCGTTCCTCGTTGATGGGAAGCACATTGTAAGCGGTGATCAAGAAGGAAAGATTCGACGCTGGCGAGTAAAAGACGGCGTGGAGGTGGGGTGGCCAAAGGATGCGCGGAGTATTGTTTGGAATATTGCCGTGTCACCAGACGGAAGGTGGGTCGTGAGTGGGTCGACGAGTGGCCTGGTGACGGTGTGGACTACGGAGAGCCACAGAAAGGTGACCGCGTTCAGAGCGCACAACAATTGGGTATGTGCGGTGGATGTCTCTCCGGATGGGAAGAGAATCGTGACGGTGTCGGATGACTTCACTGCATGCATCTGGTCGCTTTGTGCTGGTCAGCGACTCTGCGACCCCTTGAAACACCACGAGGCCGTGGTTGCGGTCAAATTCTCACCCGACGGATGCATCATCGCCACTGCAGCGTCCCCGCGCTCCGTTCGCATCTACGACAGTCAGGACGGCCGCCTCCTCGTCCGCCTCCCTGACTTCAAATTCGACCCGTCGTCTAACAATCAATCCCTCGCTTGGACCAGTGATAGCAAGCAACTCTTTGTGTTACCTCAGGGCGGCAACATCAACTGTCTCGATGTGCCCACCGGGACCACGCGTTCTCAATGGCGCATCCAGAGCAGCTGGCAGCATCCCACATGCATCGCTCTAGCGAGCAACGACAAATTCATCGCAGCTTCCGCAGGCTTATCGGTCTCGTTCTGGGATACTACGACCCACAAGCAAATCGAACCTACCATCGACCATTCAGCGACCGTCAAATCAATGGCTATATCGGCAAACTATGACCTTGTGATGGGCGGAGTCAATATCTCCCTTCACAGTCTCCGTGAAATCCTTCCCTCATCCTACTTTGACGATGTAAGTACGCTTGCCTCAAAATCCTGTGGCATGGGACGGCTTCCTGATCACAAATTGCTTTGTTGACTGCTGCTCTAGTCCCTTCATGCACAGGAGGAATGCCCAAGTGCGTTTATCAACACTGACCCGCGTGTTGTTGACATCCACGTTTATTACACCGCAAAATTGCGCGTCTCGAAGAAACCGTTCAGCAACTCCACGACCAACTCTCCGACTCCCAACACAAAGCGAATAGCCTCAACGAAGCCACTGAGTCCCTTCGTGAGTGCATTCATCACCACTCTGACGCGTGCTTTACTGACATCCCCGTCCATTAGACAACAAAATTGCCCACCTCGAACAGCAACTCCGCACCCACGAGCAGAAACATCAATGCGAAGTCTTGTATGCCGAGGGCCGCATAATCGATGCTGCGGTCTCTCTTCTCGACATCACCAACACCATGGGCGAGGAGGTCAGAGCCAACACGCTCATGATGGACTGGGTTGCTAGTGAGTTTTGACGTCGCGCATTGATGTCGGATATTCGATATCTATTAACAGAGTTCAAGAGTCAGTGCATATCCACGCTGAAAATGATTGGAGACGAGACATCGAGCGCCGAGAAACAGGATGAAGCGATCGCAGCCTACTTTACGGTGTTGTCACTCAGTCCCCCGACCCCAAACGCCATACTAGAAAAGTGGGCGAGCATGGTGTTGATTCGTAGCTCAGTGGACGAAGCATTGACTGCCGCCGCCAAGGTAGGCTCTACATGATAGTCTGAAGCTGGACGTTGACAGTCTTTTTGGATCAGTTCAATCTTCCAAGCTTTGTCATCTGCCGGGTGATCTGCGATGTTCTTGAAGAACGTGGTCGCGTTTCAGAGGCAGTCGAGTGTTTCCAACAGTTGCAGAGCGAGCTGACGGAAGACACGGGTGACTGCGATGGGCAAGCACAATCGGAACTCGGTGAGGGGTTCCAACGGCGACCTAGCGATGCGACAGATTCTTTTTACACGACTGCGGACGCCTCCGACAAGGAAATGGAGTCTATAGATGAAAGCGAGTGGGTTGTTGGTGAGGATCCCTACTTGGTTCGCGGCCCTCGATGCCGTCTGACATTGAATATCAGACTTCAAAGCGCATTGTCTCGAGACGTTAGAGCAACGCGGAGATATCGCCATGGACTCTGCGTTATACAAAGATGCTGTTGCCCATTACACTACAGGATTGACCTTCGATCCTTTATCGACCGGCCTTTTGACCAAGCGAAGCAAAGCACGAGCTGACATTGGATCATGGGAAGGTTCGCTGGAGGATGCCGATGCGGTACGTGTATCCTGCCTTGCACCGGAGAAAATAGTCAATGCAATCCCAGGCGATCAAACTCGACCCGTCATCTCCATGTGGCTACGAAAGAAAGCACGCAGCACTACTTGGCGCTCGCCGTCACGACGAAGCAATCAATGCGTATAGCGATATGCTTGTGAAGCTAGAACAATGTCCGGATCCTGTTACTCGGGGTAAATATTTTCTCACTCGCACGAAAACATCGTTTGAGGACTCTACCTCTTGCAGAGTTGCGCAGCCGCTATGTGAGCCCACCACAGACGATGGCGGCAATTCGCGACTCTGTCAAGCGGACTCAGCGTGACGCTCCGCTCGTTCTCATCAGTACGGAGACATGTCGTCTTTGTGACAAGCAGGAGCGTTTCGACGAATTCGAGGCAGATCCAAAATTCAAGGAGCTCGTTGCATCCATGACGACAGTGCTCGACCACTCTCGCATCACGCAGACCGTTCAGCACTACTTCCGATACGCCACGTTCTCCCATACTTGGGAAGGAGCCGAACCGCTGTTCCACGATGTCTTTCATAAATCCGTACACAATCTGGCAGCATCACCCACAGTCTCGAAGCTGGTGATGTTCTGTATGACAGTGCGGGGAGCTGGTTTGCGCTGGGCATGGTCTGATACATGTTGTATCAACAAATCAGATGGCTCAGTGCTCCAGGAATCCCTGACCTCGATGTTTCAATGGTACCACGAATCTGCCCTCACGATCATTCACTTAATGGGTGTACGATCTGACTCGGAGCTGGGTGCTCTCGTGAGGTGTTTTTGGAACACCCGTGCATGGACATTGCAAGAGTTCTTTGCATCCCGGGTTATCCGTTTCTACACCGAAGATTGGCAGCCTTATCTTCCTCACGAGAGCATGTATAACCACAAAGACTCGTCTGCGATCATGGACGAGATGGCGGCCGCAAACGGCGTTGATGTACAGGTTCTGCTCTCCCTCCGACCTGGATCAGAGAATGTACGGCAGAAACTTTGTCTTGCCGCAACGCGCATCGCTACGAAGCAAGAGGACATAGCCTACTCGCTCTTTGGTATATTTGATGTTTCTATCCCAGTCACATATGGCGAGGGCCAACAACGCGCCCTGGGTCGCCTCTTGCAAGAGGTCTTGACTCGGTCAGGTGATGTCACCATTCTGGCCTGGCCAGGGAAGGCATCCGACTACAACAGCTGTCTTCCTGCGGAGATTGGTGTATATCGCGAGCCAGCATCACCCTATATTCCGTCGTCAATCGAAGATGGCAAGATGGTCGCACTGGTCGCGGAACTACAGACATCCTCTGAATATCTCGACTCGGCTGCGATGCTGTATGATCGCGTCGTCGTTCTCCCATCACCGCGTCTTGTCAGCCGCCGCTTGAGCTTGTCGTGCATCGTGTTTCCGCTGAGAGGCCCACTGGTCCCGAGCACTGACCCCCAGTGTGTTTATCGCGCCATGACACCTGCACTAGGGAACGTCGAGATCAAGACGACGGAGGACTTATCTAGCCTGAACAACCTGGTACTCGTGCATCCATGGGTTCGGTGCCTCCTTGATCCTGCCCTTCCTTTCGAGGATCTCGGTGTGGATGACGACGCCGAACCCCTCACCCTACCCGATGGGAATAGTGGGGATTGCGATCCTGATGCTTTATTCACCGATGAACTCTCTCCCTCGTTATCACACACCGTGTCCCCTCCGCCCAACTCCTCACAACTCGACAAACCTACCAGAGCGTTACGCCTTTTCGCGCGTCTCAGACAACCTTTCGGCGCGTTATTGCTCGTTCCTCTATCCCACAATGAATACAAACGCGTTGCATCTGATCACCCTATCGTCGTGCAGCTACTCAAGAATGTTTCACCGCGCTATCTCGCACAGAGGATCCGGACGCTAGATATCTTGTAATTCCCATGCTGTCCTTGGAGACCCCGTCCGTCTCTATTTCTGCATCCCTTACCCCCCTGCTATCTCAGACTTGACCGTTGCGCGTTCTAGCATCTCGCATCACTTTCTGTAATGTGCTGTGTTATGAAGTATGTTTGCGCGATCTGTGGTTAGCTAGATCATGTTATGACAGTGCTACACGAGAGTTTACTTGGCAAATACTCGGATGCCAATTAACGAGTAACGTTGTCGCTTCACGACCGTTGAACAAATTCTTCGCAAGGAGCGAGCTCTCTTTGAGCCCTCTCATTGGCTGATGGGGCGGCGTCTGCAAGCCTCCATGGGTTAGCCGTAGACGGCTGGTCACGAGTCTAGGTTAGCCCGGCCGAGCCTTCAATAGGACTGCAGTTTGGGGCACTCAGTTTGGAATAGGTCAGGTTTCGTGCTGTAAGACACTTTTTGGGACCGGTTAGATGCTCGCGCTCAATCAGCCGATGAGAAGGTTCAAAGAGAGCTCGCTACCCGCGAAGGATTTGTTCAACGGTCGTGAAGCGACAACGTTACTCGTCTGCTTTGCAGATGGGCCCAGTACTAATCTACAAACGAAAAACACGAAAACGCTGCGTTTTCGAGAATTTTGCGACATGCAATAAGTCTCTATAATCCGGAAAACTCACAAAGCTGTGCTGTAAGGCTTGTATGTCAGGTTAAGTTGGAATAAGTCAGAAGTAGATAAGCGGTGGCGGCGGAGTTGTCATCACCATACCTAGATTGATGCACGTAAGCGCAACCAATGCCAACCATTCCTAGTCGTCGTGCGTTGCGGCAGTCTTTTGCACCCCACCGCCATCCATCTTTTGTGACCCATGTTATCAGCCCCGTCGGTCACCCCCTCCCTTTCTTCGCTGTAGTTTCAGCACGAAGAGTGGATATCGCAGATGGGTGGCGCGCACACTGTCACCTCGACATGGGGCCTGTCATGATGATCCGCGCCCTCCATTAGGCGATGGGAAGATCGTGAAAAGATATATGACAGGTTCCTGTCCTTTAAACGCCTGCATCCCTCATTGTTTCAGCCGTCGAACTTGAAGGATTTGCCACCAGCATCCCGGGGTACTCGCCTCCTGTTCCCGGTTCTTGCGAGTCTCAGGCTCGAGATCTCCTAGTACACACCTATCAACGCTATGGCCTCTGCTCTAGAAGCTGCTGTGACAAGTATCCTGCAAAATAACTACGTAACCCGTACGCCCCTCACAGTTCCAAGGGATCGATCTCATCGAGCACCACAGTTGCTGTCATCACCGCTGTCGCATACGATTACAGTAAGTCATGAAGCCTGTATGCATTCTTTCGAAGCGGACTGAATTCAACACTACCAGTCCTCACGTTTCCAAATGAGGTATTATGCTGCACGCTCTCGTACCATGCGTGGGTCTTTCTCTGACCAACGATCTGAGCAGGTAGAATACATTTGGGTCAGCGGAAGCATTCTTCCAACTGGGCGATATTTCTGACGCAGCCACAGAACAAACCATGGTCATGGGTGTCTACCATGTTCCTTCTTGTGGGTACCAAACTTCCTGTAGTATTTTCATGCAGTGCAATAAACTAAACATTATCATAGATTCGTTATTTTGGTCTTTGTACTTTCATGTATGTGTCCGACCATCGTCACAGGTATTGTGCTGAATGCCAATTCTAACTTCATCAGAATCGAGATCTCCAGTAGGTTAAATACTGTATCTGGATTCGCTCGGACGACTTACCCAACTGAAAGTCGGAAGTACATTCATGTTCACATCTTCGAAGGTGATTTATCATGCATTGCTGATTGCTCACAGAGTATACTCAAGTACCTGTAGCTGTATGTGTTTACTTCTCACTCGTTGTTGGAATTCTAATCATACTTGATCAGTTGTAAGCATGTTCACTATAGGCTTCCTATACCACTCTCCTCAGAGTACTCTAAGGCCTTTTAGTAACTTTTGTCGCCCAATGGACATTCTTTATTTTTATGTGTGCAGCAGATTGTGAGTTTCCGCATCGTTTATATTTCAGAAAAGCAAAGTCTAAACGCGACTGTAGTCGTGATGATCCTGCGTGTGTGGGCAATGTATAGTCGATCGAAGGTAGTCCTTTACACCGTTATCGTGATTTACATTGTGGCGAACGCCATTCATTGTGCTGCGGTGATTTACTACAATATCTCAGCAAACACAACAGGTATGTAAACCCTGGCTTCATTTTCTACATGCCATACTGACCACCTATTGCCCCTCCCTACGCTGATTGTGTAGCGTTTACCATTCAAGTGCTAGATTTCTCGTTTTGTGCTCAGGGATTCGCCTCACCCACTTTGAATACCATTTCAAGCATTCTTCAGTTTATTCTTGGCGCAGTGACGTGCATCTTGGTGATTGTCCAATTCATTAGGCAGTCAATTCAAATGTACAGAGCAACGAAGCAATGGCAACCCAACCGTTACATGAGCCTATTTGTCAGGGAGGGGATCCTGTACTTCCTTGTGTATGTCCTCTCATTGTTCCTTTCCCCTTCCATCGCAGAACGGCAAAACAAACAGAGCTAACGGTGACTTCTCGTGGTAGTATCCAGCTGGAAAATTTCATCAACTTACTGTACATCGTGGGAAATTTTCCAACAACTGGGTGGGGATGGATATTGGCAACCGTCTTGGAATTTGTCCCTCTGTTCACTTTAGTCCCACGATTCATCCTGAACATGCGGGAGCTGTATGCTCACGACGTTCAAGGCAACCCTGCTAGCGGGATCGATACTGCATTCGGCTTGGCAACTCTACCCGACCGCGACGATGTCGGAACCGAGATCGAGTTTGCGGACGTCGGGCAGGAGGAGAATGAGAGGATAGAACATGTGGAAGAGAATCTGGAGGAACACAGACGGGATACGAGTACTGTATAAAGAAGTGCTTTTTGCAATTCGCCACTGTGGTTCTGTAACACCTGAGCTCTACTAAGCCTCATCCTACGTACCAGGACGACAACCAAACCTCTGGTTTGCCGGGAAAATCCGATGATGAGTGTAGTACTGTTTCCCGGGCCGTCACTAGCCACTGTCCACCCACTTCACAATCGTCAGCCCCATCTGCGGGGCAAACTGGCCAACTCGACGACACCCTTCCCTTACAGGGTCTTCCACCTGGCGCTATTCTACGTTATTCGCGCCGAGCACGCTTTCAAAATTCACTGTTAGACTTCAATGCTGTCGGCAACCGTTTTTGCG
This sequence comes from Boletus pseudo-olivaceus, assembly GCA_038092955.1. NCBI lineage: Eukaryota > Fungi > Basidiomycota > Agaricomycetes > Boletales > Boletaceae > Boletus > Boletus pseudo-olivaceus. The sequence continues at coordinate 357 of JBBPRI010000171.1, read as the reverse complement.
TGGCAAGTACTAGAACAGAGCCAAGAGATCTGCCTCGCGGTTTGGTCTGTCCGACTCAGCAGACTGACCTGATCGCCCGTTCAGCCTAACATCACAAAAATTGCAAAATTGTGAGATTACAATATATGGGAATATTTTATATTATCATGTGCTGCGGACCGGTTTGGTGTATCAGATTTCGTGCGCCCATATTCTACAATCCCAATTAGGTGCTTTTCCGAACTAGAGGCAGACCTTTCATATAATTGCTCTCTTTCTGACATCTCCTGATATTGGCTTATATTAGATCCTTACAAGAGAACTCAATACAGGTCAAAACATGCATTTCTCTTCTGATATGACAATGTATTCCGATAG
>JBBPRI010000170.1:0-41507 GCA_038092955.1 Boletus pseudo-olivaceus | reverse complement strand
TAAACCTGCAATGCAGACCAGGGAACCCTCAGTTTGGTTCTCCTGGAGTTTCCCCTCAGAGCTTCAGATAGTAGAGCTGCCCTCTCCTCTCTTCCTTAGTCCCTGGAACTGGTGATAGTAACCTGAACTGCTTATAGCTTTTTGGGTTGTTTCACATCAGGCGTCACAATGGAAGAGAAGCAAAGCGGAAATGAATGTGGGAATGAGATTGGATCTCGTGAGAATAATTCATAGTGAGCGTCCATGAGTCGTGAACGAAGGAAAAATTTACAAGTCTGTTTGATCTGATAAGATAACCACATGGCTAGATTAGATAAGCACATGTGATCAAGAGATAAGATAAGATAAGGAAAAATGAAAATATATCATAACACTACCCCCCTTCTAGGAATCAGCTTCCAGATGATTTAGAGGTATTGAGCTCGGCTCCATGTAGTTTTCGTAAGGATTAAATAAATGTTCGAACTGAGTGAATGTCATTGTTACAAATGTGATGTCTGTCACTGGTAAAATGGAGGGGGTACCTTCTTCTTTACCCCTAACCAATCCTAGAACCCCTACCTATGGAGGGATCTCCCCCATCTTCACCACTGAACCTATGAATTCCAAGACCCTCCCGATCTATCCACTCATCCAACAACCCGCCGGAACCACTCCCTGTTCCTTCCCCTGCGATACCGCTTGCCATGACCAAACTCCTAGAGCCATGACCAGATATGGACGGACGATCTAGATCCAGATCGTCCCTTATCCCGAGCATAACGCTCTTCCTTAGTCAAACCCCGATTACTGAATCCAAGATCTCAGATCGGCCTCCTCCTTCATCTCGAACCCTCGGACCCTTTCTCCTCTCACGTTTCTTATTGAGCCCAGACAGACTCTATTCTATTTCTATGATCTCCGTTAAGTCTGAGATCCCTGATCGGACTCTTTCATTTCCCTTCGGATTCTATTGATGGACCTCATCACCTTTGCAGTGATCTCTCGCCCACTGCCCCCTTCCATTATTCCCCATACTTAGGCCATCCTATTGTTCCCCTTATTTAGACTCACAGAGCCTACCCTAAACTACCCAAAGTAGTATATAAGTTAGGACTCCGCCTGTATTAAACTCTAACCTAGTTCTCACACAATCAAGGTGATTTCTAGCCGTTCCTTATTAATAGCAAGCTTCTTAGCTTCTATTGTTCGTAACTCGACATTGTTAGCCCAGTAACGATCGTCTATCAATCTTCTTGCTTCCTTCATGAAGAAGACCCCTTTGTTGCTGATGGCAACAGTTAAAGATCCCTCTTCGTCACTCTCGGACTTAGAGCGGAACATCCGAAGTCAACACCTGGTTGACTTCCCTTCGTCCATCTGGTTATCCCCAGAAGACCGGACCCTTGGAACCACCAACGGTTCACTCGTGTCAAGACACCCTCCTGGTCTGACAACCTTCGCAAGACCTTCCCTATCATATACGGATGACCTCATCGTATAACTGAAGACGTGCCGCGTCTCGTCACGTGATACCTCATCACGTGACTTGTAAGGGACCTTAGGAACACCTTCCCTGTGCACTTATTATGGATTATCACTAGGTGTGACAATCTCCGTAACAGTCATAGTGAGTCAACGAGGTGCCCCCAGGTATAAGGCATGAAAGTCCCTGATTGCATCAGGTGCTCCCTTCAAGTTGCTAGCGGGTTCCCACATGCGATCTTCTTTGCTGTACCCCTTCCAATGGATGACTTATTGTACCTCAGTGTACTGTAATGGTCAGACACTGAGGTGTAGAATGCGCGACTACGGACTAAAATGTAGCTGCAATTAGTAAGCAGCGCACTACCATAACAGGTATCATATAACTTCCACACTCCCCCTTAAACTGAGTGGAGTCCGAGTGCGAATGCAAAATGTTTGGCTTTAATACTCGGAAGTGCCTTGGTAAGGGTGTCAGCTATCATACTGTCTGTAGGATAATCAACAAGGTAAATAGAATTGTTAGAAACGGAATATCAAATAAAATGGTAGCAGATATCAACGTGCTTCATGCAGGCATGGTAGTTACTGACAAAATGCAAGCAACTCCGAAGAACGCTCTGGAGATGTAAAGTAGAACTCCGGAGGAATCCTCCGGAGTACCGCTACTGCTCGGTAGCGACACTTACATACCTATCAGGATAGGGTCAGGTTCGCATACTTTCTCGGTACGAGCGTGCCTTAACCACATACTATAAATTAGCTAGTTCTCTCACCTAGCACCTCAGTTGTTTCGCCCGACTTAGGCAGCGACTGAGGTGAGTAAGATCCCTTCGTACATATTACCTTAGACTGATTACCGTAGCTCCGGACTCTCTCGGACTTCACAGGTAAATACATATATAGTTGTTTCACCCGACTTAGGCAGCAACTGAGCTCCGGACTCTCTTGGACTTCACAGCTCCGCTCCTCTGGACCTTCGGACTTTAACAGGTTATGAGCCCTGCTCGTGTCCACTAAACGAACAACTCACCTACTCACGTATCCCTCTACGCACACTCCATTTCAAAACGGAGTTCAGCTACCAGCCACCAAATGCCACCATCAGAACCAATATTCCTCTGCCAACGTTACCCTCCCTCATAAAATAAATATGTCATCTGACGCCGTATGAAATGACGAAATTGTTATGATCTTGACGCTACTTCCCTTCAAACCCTCGAAAACCTTAGTAGAACCCTAGAGGTGGGATACTATCTTAGATCCCCCGTTGAGGTGGGATCGTCCCTTCTTACTATTTAGTACCGGATGCATCACGTGACCCTGGGAATCCTCCCCACGTGATCCTGGTAAACCATTCCCTTATCCCCTCTACGATCTAGACCTCATCTAGACCACTTACGTATTCCCCTGACGTCATTACCTAGACCACTCCAGACCTCTGATGTCATCATGACATCATCGTACGTCATACCTCCCCTCTTTCATTTCCCTTATCTCTCTTTAATTACCATCCAACCCTTTACCCTCCTTTTCCCTTATTTAGCATTCCTTTCCCTCGTTATCTCCAGCACTGCTTGGTCCGTGCACCAAGCCGTAGACTATAAGTAGGGACTACTTTGTATCGTAGCTCCTTAGTTCGATCTAAGTATCTTATCCCTTCACTTGTCTTTGACTAAGAAGCCATAAGTCATCCCTCTCCGCTTAGCCAGCGATATCAGCATCTTATCATCACCTTTGCCTATTTCGAGACGACAGTCGAAGACAGAGAAGAGATACGCCAGGCATAGTAAGCCCTGGTACGACCTAGTCAAGAAGTAGTTGCTGCCTTGAGAGCGGCACTATAATATAACTCAGCGAGCTCCTCCTTAACCTCCTTCCTACTTCACTCATCCTATTTGGGGTATTCAGTATTACGCCCCTATTCCCAGGTCAGGTCGTAACACATAGATCGAACTATCAATCCTCCCGGCTAACGTCCCGAGGATTTCCGACTTCTTTCCCAATCCTATATTTTCGCCTTCTTATCCCCTTTCGATCGCAAGCGTTCCCAGAGCATCGTTGAAAGATACTTTGCAGTAAGAACTAGACCAACCAATTCCCTCTTCGAGATGTATTACCAAAGCGAGACGCCACCTTCCCACTTCGTCGTCAGTCTCCCGACGGCGTCGTATGTTTCTTATCACCATGCTGCACAGCGAGTAGTGCACTGCAGAGTATGCCGAGCTTCTACCCATTCGGCGCGAGATTGCCCCGCATGTTTTAATTGCGGAAGGATCGGACATGTACAGAGAAGTTGTCCCGATCAGCTCAGATGCTACCGTTGTCAATCACACGGTCATATCGGAGTTCAATGCCCCTGGACACGGGCTACACAAACTGTTCCACCCCCTATCCCTATTCCGACAGTTATTCGCGAGAGTACCACGAGTACGCAACGCGCTACACGCGCAACAAGGACTACGAGCGCGGCCCCGCGCTCTGAGAATACTGTTGACGTCTTACTCGAGATGATTATGTCACTCACAAACCGGCTCAAGACTATGACGCACAAGTTTGAGCAACTCGAGAAGAAAATGCTAAAATCCGAATCGGTTCCTGTCCCGAAGAAGACTAGGAAATCTAGAGAGACGATCGTGGCTGAAAGGAAGGAACGTCGCAAGGCTAAGCGACAGACCAAAGCCGCGGACGCGAAGAAAAAGGAAGCCGCCCCCCGTCCCAAATTCTATATGTCGCCACCCCCTGAGGATTACTTTGACTCCGAAGAAACTCCGCGAGCACCCTCAGTCTCTCTTCCCCCGTCACGCACTCACACTCCCCCGCCAGTTGTTAGTTATAATTGGCCGGCTCACGACTCTCTCGGTCAACCTTTCCCCGACCGAATCCCCTCCCCTGTTACTCCCGACATCCACTCCCCCGCTTCCTCCTATGCGTCGTTAGATTCGTTTGACGATGGGTCCGGACCTATGGAATGGTCTAGACAAAACAGAGTACCTTTCGGTCCTCGAGTCCCTGGTGGACCTTGGACGTCGCCGTCAGCGCCTGCGAGACAAAGGCAGATGGCTCGTCGAGGAGGTAGGCCTCAAGGCTGATAAACTCCAAAAACAAGGAATTTTTTTCTCTTCCTCCCCTTTCCTGCTTCGTCTCTTGGTCGCTCGGGACGAACGACTTCAGAGGTGGGATAGTAGGAGTATAGAGATTATAGGATGGAAGTGGAATCCCTGTGAACGGACGTGAACACTAATCCGCGAGTACTTTTCTTTTCATTTTTTCATTTTTTACTTTGACGATTTTCATAGACAATTACGAGTTTATTTTATAGACTTTACTTTCTTTCGTCCAGCCTTTTCGGGACGAAAAGGCCTAGAGGTGGGATAGTGTTATGATCTTAGCGCTACTTCCCTTCAACCCCTCGAAAACCCTAGTAGAACCCTAGAGGTGGGATACTACCTTAGATCCCCCGTAGAGGTGGGATCGTTCCCTTCTCTTATTTAGTACCGGACGCATCACGTGACCCTGGGAATCCTCCCCACGTGATCCTGGTAATCCTTTCCCTTATCCTCTCTACGATCTAGACTCCATCTAGACCACTTACGTATTCCCATGACGTCATACCTAGACCGCTCCAGACCTCTGATGTCATCATGACATCATCGTACGTCATTACTTCCATTCCTTCTTATCTTTAATCTCCGTTACCCTTAACCCTCACATTCCCTTATTTAGTATTCCTTTCCCTTGTTATCTCTAGCACCGCTTGGTCCGTGCACCAAGCCGTAAACTATAAGTAGGGACCACTTTGTATCGTAGCTCCTTAGTTCGATCTAAGTATCTTATCCCTTCAATCGTCCTTGACTGAGAAGCCATAAGTCATCCCTCTCCGCTTAGCCAGCGATACCAGCATCTTAACATTTACCTTTGCCTATCCGACGACGACAGTCAAGACTTGAAGAGATACGCCAGGCAGAGTAAGCCCTGGTACGACCTAGTCAGAAGATAGTTGCTGCCTTGAGAGCGGCACCATAATATAACTCAGCGAGCTCCTCCTTAACCTCTTTCCTACTTCACTCATCCTATTTGGGGTATTCAGTATTACGCCCCTTTCCCAGCAGGTCAGGTCGTAACAGTGATGACGAAGGTTGAAAGGCGGGTGACGATGAAGGTTGAAAGGCGGATGACAACAAAGGTTGAAAAGTGGGTGACAACAAAGGTTGAAGGGCGGGTGACGATGAAGGTTGAGGGGCAGGTGACAAAGAGGAGGCCAGTGCGCCTTCGTGCAGGTGGGCGGGGGAAATGGTGGCGCCATGCGAGTATATCGAAGGTGGGGGGAGAGTGGAAGACGAGGAAACGGGGGGTGCAGAATTGTCGTCGACATCCATGTTGAACCACATTGAGAATAAGTCATCGTGATCTGACCCGGCGGCGGCGAACATTGGGCTGGTGTCTGGCACAAGGTGGGGCATGGGCGAGTTGAGGCAGAGGGATGAGAGGCGATTGGTAGCACCATCACTAGACAAATAGTAGACGGGATCAGCGGACACAGGTGAATCAAGATTGAGGGACGAAAGGGGATTGGTGACACCATCGCTGAATGAATAGGCAGGTTCAGGCCACTGATCGTCTTGTTCCATCTCGTTTGCAGAGCTGGTGCCACTGCCAGTATTTCCTAATTGAAATATGGACAGCGCGTCTCCCTCGAAGTCCTGGCCAGGATCTGCAATGGATGGCTTTGCGTTAAAACCAGGGTTTGTCCTCCAAAACCCGTGGAGATCAGGCCACCATGGAAACGAGTCGGTAATTGAAGCTACCAAGTGTTAGTATCAGTGAAATATGCACAGTATTGAAAACGTACTTATTAAATTAACCTTGGAGGGGTCACGCTGCAGGTCCTCGTAAGTCATTCCTGCGCCCGTTTTGCCAAGCTTCGTGTTCTCTGCGATATAAGCCTTCTTTAAACTGTAAATTGTTAGTAGGTAATACCGCAACCTCAAGTTGATCTACTCTTTGATGCGGCGGTCAATCTTCTTGACAAATACATCAGGTCGGACCTGTGAGAAATGTCGTACATGTTCATCGTCATCGTTCATGAAAATAGCTTGGGCTGCTTGTAGGTAGTAGTGGTTCTTGTTGTGAGCTGAGACCTCTTTCTTGCGGTCGGCGTCCTTAGCATCTTGTGTAGAGTCCGAAAAAATCTTGAGGCGCGCAGTCTCGTTCTCCTTGAACCATGCGATGAGGCGTGTTGTGCGCACAGCGCAGTCCTTGTCCCAGCAGATAAGTGGTGCCTTCAGGTCGCTTATGTTGGGGTCGGTGACGGCAGAAGCCGGGCCAGCTGTAGGGCTTCGAGCGATCAGGGACTCAGAGCGGCTCTTAGACCGAGCATGGGAATGCTTGGGCATAGCGGCGGGTAGGGGAGCTCGGCAGGGGGTGAGCTCGGGCAAGGGGTAGATTTCAGTGAGTTGATTTCAATCAGAGCTTAACTTCGCTAGCGGTAAGGCATGACAAAGTTTGCTTACACAACCAACTAGTTCAACGATTTATGAGGGCCTTGAGAACCACTATTTACGTGGTAATTGGTAAGTTGTGTAACGTGACACCATTTCGGCAGAAAAGGCTGCCGAGCGCACTCGTCGCCTGATGGCCTTTTTTCTACCATCAGGCTCCGCGATTAGATGCCTAAAGTTCACCACAAAGTGAGTCTTGAGCTTGAAGCTTGAAGCTTGAAGTGTTACCAGAGATCCTACAATGACCCTCTCGCCACGTGGTCTTGGCAAATCAGATGCCGGGTGAAGCATGACATGACATACACGCCCACGCGAATTATTTAATTCAGGAATACAGCGCGGAAACTGTCAAACTCGTGTGAAATGGATAATCAGTGTTTATACAGATTGAATTGAACCTATAAAATTTTAATTTTGTGTACAAAGTGGTGAATATTGATGGTCCGTCTATGTGTCGGGAAGGATATACATACGTTACAACCGCAATATTTCGCACATATCCAAATGTTGTGGACCCAGTGCTCGGCTGCTGATGTTGGGATGGCCTCGTCCAGTGTCTGTTGTTTGAGCATGTGATTACACTATTAGCAACAGGTCAATTGAGTATGTCCTTCATATCCAGCAACTGTCCTCTCAATATTCCTGGCTGCTGGCGAGTCCGCTTTGCTATTTGGTCTCAATATTGGGCACATATTGTTTCAATGTTTGAGTAGTATATCTTTGAACTCGTACCCGCTCGATCAAAATGCACACACCATATTCCCAAGACACGAGATGACTGAAAACATTATGATATTTACTACACAACAAACATGCGACGAACAGGAAGTACGAATACTACGAACTTGAATAAACATCTCTGAACAATCCAATTGCTTGCCTACTAGAATGCAGCGACTGGTGACAATGGAAAAAACAAAGGTACCTGTCGACAGAATTCATCCCATATCCATTGATGTATCTGCCCATGATTGCCCGGGCTGTCAGGGTGATTGCCCACAATGGTGCTTTTCAGTGAACCCTCCAGCCAGCCTTCAATGAACGCTCCTTGAGGCAAAATCCTTGCGTTCCAGATCGGCCATCTTCCATCTGGAAAGTCAGGACAAGCAGCGACAAATGCGAGCCAAAACATCTCGCAACCCCAAGTCCACTGCTGGGCCCTGTCGGGAACTGATAGTATGAGCCAACGCTGGATGTCGTGACACAGTAACATCCAATCTCTGCGGTCAAAGTGGTTGAAATGGTGAGCAAGTGGCAAAAAAGGTATATGGATGTCGTCTGAAGTGGTGAATGAAGAGCCGTTCTCTGAGCGCTGTGATACCGGGAATCTATGAGTGCTGAGGGAGGAAAACTAAAGTAATGCTTACCGAATCGGAGGACTGCTCCTGGCAGGTGTCTTCGACAACTGTCCCGATAATCGGAGTGGTAAATGAGCTGTATTCTTCCGCAATGGCGACAGAGATTTGGATTGGCTATGATTCATCAGTCGAGACTCTGGGATGCAAGGAAAAGTAACGTACGATATTTGCGTCGACAAGGTACCTTGGGAGTGTGCCAGCAAAGTAAATGGACACAAGAAGTGGTTGTATTGATACATCATGCCCATCATCGATACAGACTGACGGATAAATTGCTGATGTTGGAGTGAAATTCACCGCCATGGTCGGCGCAGTGAGGAGAGGCAAAGGACTTCACAACTTCAAGTGGCTGCTTTGATGCACGTGACAAATTATTACTTGTTCTCACACGGCTCTGAGACCGCACAGCGCACATCACATTGAGAGCCAGGAGACATTGAAGGCAAGCTGACCGAATGGTGCAAGAGGTGGACGGTCAAAGTAGGTCATCATTTCCTCAGCACTGACACCAATGACAGCTCACTTTCTATGACAGTTCTCTGCTACCATGATAAGAAGCGCTTAAAAGTCGTGTGCATGGTTTGTCCAAAGGTCCATGGGACGTTGGGAGTCATGGAGCGCCGATACGTCTCTGGACATTGCAAAGGAGCTCGTCATCAGAGGCATGCTAACGCCCGTCTCCAGTATGTATTACATCTACTATCATGTTTTATCGTGTGTTATCTTGATGCTGCCATCGATTTCGACTCTAGACAACTTCTGGGGGCACAAGCACACAGCCAGCGGCACTCACAGGACGTTAACCACCATGCGCTGGCCGATATGGATATGGATCATTCTCATTCTCCCGAGCTGGTCACTTATGACGACGTGATGGTTCCTGCTCCCACATCGGCATCGTTCGCAGCTGTCGAAACGGATGATTCTGCTATCCCGACCCCACAAACACAGTCCAGTCTGTCTCATGTTGTCACACATGATGAGCTTCCCTTCTCCGAGCTCTGGGGATCTGATCTTCGACAGAATATTTATGATATCTTGTGCCACAACTCCCGCGATCTCTTTGAGGAGCTACAGGCTTCTCTGAACGAGAAATCGTTTATACCAGAGGGAATCATTCTCCCTCCCCCTGCCAAAGAGCTCGCCGATGAAAGTGGTGATCAAGATAACAACGAGGAAGGATTGAGTAAGTAAATGAGATATCCCATTTATTTGAGAGCTCTCACAGTATTTTTGCAGAACCAGGCGAAATTCCTGTGGATGAAACACTGAAGTTCGTCTCGCCCGATGACCCATATTTTCCTTGGCCGTCGAAAGCAGTAAGTGATTTTCATTGCAAGGGATTGTCAGTTCCTTACTAATGTATACAACCTAGCATTTCCTGACTTCGCTCCTATTCAGCTCTGCCCGCCTCCCGTTCTCAAAGCCCCAGAAGACCGCTATCTTAAATTGGGCTAAAGAGATGGGCGCATCCAATGTCCCAACACTTTATTCACTTGAGAAGGCTATGGAGAAGGTCTGCGAGGCTGTTGGGAATCCATCAGATAAGGTGACATCAAGCTTCGGCAACATTTTCTATATCAATGACATTGCAAAAGCGATCGCAAAGGTAATCTGATTCTTTAGTGTGAAATATAAATATTAATGACGATCTAGGACTATGTGAACCCTCTGACACGCTGTTCCATGCAGGATTATCCGGAAGATGGGGGCAGCGGAATGTCGCAGGTATTCCATGGCGAGAAAGTATTACTTGACCTGCCATCACCACCTGCAGCCCGCATTGGCGGGAAGGTTTATTTCGTCAATGAACTATTGAAAGACAATTCAGGAGATTATTTCATCCCCGAGCGCTTCTTTTTTGCTGCATACCACGAATCCGAGGCCCATCCTTCGAACAAGAAAAGCCAGTCAGTCACAAAAACTCTCTATACTCTTGGGCGCGCAGTGAGTCATACTCCGGTAAGACACGTACCATATCATATGCGGTAAGTGATATTGACAAATATTATACATAGGAAGGGTTCATTGTGAATGATGAACAAGAAATCATATCGACTACCATCTTCCGGCACAATTTTGAAGATATATCCTCCACGGCTGGCGAACTCGACTGTGGCCTTACTGGTAAGCGCGCACTTCCTTCATTGCGCCATACCTACATACTTATCATTAGAGTCTTCGAGGAGGTTCGCGTCTCTTGAAGCACACCCTCTGCGCGAGAAAGCTGCTGGGCGGATGGTTTACGCTGTTCCTTTAATCATCTTTATGGACGACGTTTCGGGAAATGTTTCGAAGCAATGGAATAAGCACCATGCAATATATATGTCCAATGCAAACCTACCTCGAGAGATGTTAGAAAAGGAGTTTTGTGTTCGTTTTGTGACGTCCTCCCCTCACGCCGCACCAATGGAATTGATGACCGCAATGAAAGACTCTATTGCGTGCGCACCTCGCAGTTTTCTCAATTAGTAGCATATCGCTGACAGTAAATAGCAAGGCACACGAAACTGGCGTTGCCGCATGGGACTGCAGAGACGAAGAAGAAGTCTTCCTCGTCCCATATGGTCTGTTTATTGCCGGTGATAATCCCATGCAGGCGGAAGAGTGCAGTCACGCCGGGTTGAACTGCAATTACTTCTGCCGCACTTGTCATGTCGGCGGTACCAAAGAATACAAGGCGTCAGATAACGGTTACAACAGTCTCTTCAAGGTGAGTGCCCATGTGATCTTTGGGAAGCAGTGGGACTTATCAATTCTACTACTATAGCCAGGTATACCCCGAACATCTGAGGGAACAGCGACAACTGTGGAAGAAAACGTACGACTTTCGCTGGTCTCCGGGGCAACGGAGAAGATCAAAATGGCGGTGGCATCCACCGGGGTGCGTGATACAACGACAAATACTATTATTGAAACACTAGTCGAGCTGGGGAAACAACTCCGAAAACGAGTTGTGGGACAGAACTCGAGACCCGAGAGCGAGATTAAGGAGATATTGCAGAAGAAATTGGAAGAGATGTTGCAAGGTAGAACGATGCGGGAGTCTATTAACCCCTTGCTAGGGATGAAGGGTAAGTCTACACACGGGCGGCGGGGATATTCATTCATGAAAGGCGATACAGGAATAACAAATGTCCATATGGACACACCAACAGAAATTTTGCATACCATTTTGCTCGGTGTGGTGAAATACTTCTGGGGACAAACTGTCTTTCTCCTCGAGAAATCCCGTGTTCTTGACATCTTTCAGAGTCGCCTTGATTCAGTTGACAGAAATGGCTTGAATGCGCCATCTTTAAATGCAGACTACATCTGTCGGTACAAGGGTGGCTTGATCGGAAAGCATTTCAAGAGTCTGGCACAGGTAATGCCGTTCCTTATTTACGATCTCGTCCCAAAAGCCGTCCTTGATGGGTGGACGGTGATTGGCGAATTAGTCGTCCTTATTTGGCACACAGAAATCACCAACACAGAAGAATACCTTGCTGCACTGACGCGCTCTATCGACGACTTTCTCAACATCACCGCACAATGCGCCCCAAGCATTCTCATTAGCAAACCAAAATTTCATTTTCTTATCCATCTTCCTGCCTACATTTGGCGTTTCGGCCCCGCTATCATATTTTCTACTGAGCGTTACGAGTCTTTCAATCACGTCTTTCGCCTGTCCTGCATTCACAGCAACCGTCAAGCGCCAAGCAAGGATACCTGCAAAACCTTCGCCCGCAACGATACTGTCAAACATATTGTGACAGGGGGGTTCTGGTTCATCCCCCATATAAAAAAGTGGGTGAGGGCCTCAAAGGACGTGAGGGCGCACCTTGGGAAACATCCCGATCAAGCACGTCTATTGGGGATCGACCTTTGCGACTCGCAGGCAATGTTAGGTGAGTACCATCAGAGCCGTGTCACTTTTCATCTTTTAAAGTTTCATCTTTCGGCACCTCCATAGGAATTGGCACCCCAGTGAAATCTCCATCTACAACGGGTCACCTGATCTTGCCCTGGGCCAATAGTCGTTGTGCTTCCCTTCTCAACCTGGCAGACGGCGGTATTTACTACAAAGGCAAATCATTCAATATCTCGCACGGTGAACATGCGTCCTTGGACACTCATGTAATTTTCCGCCATCCTACACGTTCCAAGGTAAGCACCAGATGCCCCCACACCCGGCTTCATCTAATTTGTATTTTTCTTCGTAGAATTGTGTAGGTAGGATCCGAGAAATTCTTCTTGCATCTGAAGGGTCACATTTCGTCAAGTATATTGCGGTCCAAGTTTTTTCTGTGGCCAACGTTCTCCATCCATTGGTGCATCTGCCCATACTTGAGCTAACCGGTGAAGAGGTTGTGTTATCTGGGTTCAAGGTAAGCTAAGTCTCTCGTCAATTCATTTACTTCAATCATTTTTCCAGGACATCATATGTGTTGTCAACCTTCAACACAACTGCATCGACCATAAGTGTCTCGAACTCTCAAATGTCTACGTACGACAAGAACGGATTATAACAACTCGCACGAAGGCCACCGTCAAGCACCAGCCTATGCCGTCGTACTTCCTCAACATGTACTCCATTCACAATTATATTCACATCAGGTCTGTTCTCCCAGAGGGATTGCCCGAACCCCCAATCCGCATTATTGATGTGGGTAGGATACGCCAAGTCGCTATTGAAATGCTACGTGACAAGCGCGCCGCGAAAAAAGCTGCTGCGAATGGAGAGCCTGAGCCTGTGGTGAGGCCGGAAGTTGACGTTGAGCGGCCGTCAGCGGCTTTCGACCATACATCGCAACGCAAGGGCAAAACAAAGGCGAAAGCACCAGCTGCATCTGCACGAAGGAAACCAACTACTTCTACACGAGGAAAACAGGCTGACCCACAGGCTACTTCTTCGACCCAAATGTCAACCACGTCGAGCTCGCTTCCCCCCATACCACCACATTCCCACCTCACCGCCACGACCCGTCATCACCCAATCCCAGCGCAGGTGCATCACAATGTTCCTACCGTGTCACACTCCCACCTCACCTCTGCGACCCATCATCACCCACCCCCATCGCAGGCGCATCACGATGTTCCTACCGTGTCACACTCCCACCTCACCTCCGCGATCTATCATCACCCACTCCCATCGCAGGCGCATCATGATGTGCCTACTATGTCACAGCGGCAGTGGAACCCCATTCACTTCTCAAACAGCCCGACATCAATGGCCGCCTCTGGACTTCACCACCCCATGCCAATCCGGACGGCACCGGGCCCAATGGACTGGACGCATTACACACCTGAGCACTATGCACAAACTCCGCCAGTTGCATCTGATCACCCAGGACTCGCCACCTCCCATTCCTATCCACCCATTCGCATGCAGATGCACCCGATACATACGGCTACGGCTACTTCATCCCAGAGTCAAACACGACACATGTTTGTGTCCTCGTCATCAACCTTCGCTGCCAACAACTCTCACGCAAACTGTGGACCAGTGCAGGCAGACTTGTACAGAACGCAATACATGCCCAACCTCTTAGTGCCAGGTGATCCAGTACAGACATTTTACTCGTCATCGTATCTCCCAAGCACTTATTCTATTCCACACTAATGTCGCTTTTGATTTTCGTGTAGAATTTAACAATATATTCAACATTTTGCGGTGAGATTGCACAGCAGGACTGCTTGATGTGGCGGGATCCCAAACAAACCAAAACAATTTATTCCTGTTTTGGAAGCCAACTCGACACTTGGTGCCCGACCACTCCAAACGCACCACAAGCATGTTGCTGCAACGCTTCAGCCTGCGACCATCCTCGAGGTCAGGCAACACAAGGTCACCTGCCTTGTCTACTGTAGAGCTTACAGGTCTAGATACTGCTGGGTCCAGCACAGGTCTGAGTCTGCAAGTCCCCCAGAACTCGAGGACGAGGGGGAGGAGTATCTCGAGGTCACCAGCCTTCTCTCCTACAGAACTGATGGACCCCAATATCACCGGGACCTGCACGGGTTCATCAGATTCGAGGCAGAGAAGTGCGTCAACTCATGGTAGTGCACCCTTCAGCAGTCTTGGGGTATCTCGCTCTGGATCGCCCACTGGGAGTGATGAGCTCGACGAGCCACTTTCAGCAAGCGTCCGGCGCCGCCGCACCAGGAGCGAGGTCTCAACTTCGGAGTCATCAGAGCAAGAACGAAAGCGACTCAAGCAAGAAGCACATGAGATTGCGAAGCAGAACAAGATCCCACCAAAGCTGCTACTCCAGCTCGCAGAGGTAAATTCATTCTACCTCATTCATTCAAAATCATCGCTCACACCAACAAGTCCAAAAGTCTAGCTTCTATGGTACTTCATCTAGCCGCATGGATCCTCAAGCAAGAGCAAACGAAAGAAGACAATGAAGCCACCAATATCAACATCTCTTTGAATTCAAAGGACTTTGAGGCCAGAACGATTTTTTTTCGTCACTCCACAATGCTGACTGATGTGTGTACTAGTAGGCCACACTCAAAGCACGCCTTACAGTCTGCTTGCTCTCCCCAAATATCACCGCGTATGTAACAGATGCACATCAACATATTATGGTGAGTGCCTTATTTAAAGACTTTGATAAGTACTTGTTATTTGTCTGCCGTCATTCAGTCATTCATCAAGGCACACCAACCTCTCTTCAAGATTTCTGAGCGAGTCTTTGAAGACGCAGAAATGCGGGCGTCACTGAGCAAAGTGGTGTCAAAAGATCTCTCAAACATCCGTGGCAGTATCAAGTCGACCCTGGGCGACTCAATCACCAAACGCAAGAACATTATGGACACTTTCCAGTCGGTTGTTGGTACGAAGTCCGGTATAGGAATGGAGGTCGGTTCAAGCAATTGGATTAGGTTTGCATTCTTGGTGTGTTTTCACCGCCTACACTACGTGTTACTGACTCGTGAATAGCGACGCTGCTATCGGATCTTTCATATTGGCATTGCACGTAACAAGGAGACCGTCGAGAAATATTTCTCCGTTTACCTTCTGCCATCCCTTCAAGAGGATCTCTGTGACCGCGTCACGGTTTGGCTCGATGTTGACTTGGAGAAGCTTCAGGATGAACTCACTGAGAAACTGGCCGCAATGGTACCCCCCAACGAGGCTTCCACAGACACCAATTCAGAAGTCAACCGTTCCATCACGCATGATGACAATGACGACCAGCATTCAGATGGTGAGCAGGACCGTGACGCAGATGGAATTCTCGATGAGGATTACAATGAAGAGAGACAAGGTATAGACGGTGATGGGGATCAGGGATCTGGATTCTTTCCCGGGAAAGATGGCAGCCCACCCAAGTATTGTGATGGAAAATTTTGGAACTATGTTGATGACAGCCTGAAGTCGTTACGCTTGAAGGCACACAAGACGTTCGCTAATCACGAGGAGGCAGAGAAGTTATATGCCCAGTAAGTTTTTCACTAATTGATCATGCCAATCTCAACTCTTTCCCTTAGAACGCTTTCCGAAGTTTTCATGATGGATCTCCATGAATATCCTGGCCGACGTCGCCTTGCAGAAATGCCTAAGGGGGACCAGCCTGAGTGGCAACAGACCATCGAGAAGAAGCTGGTCTGGTAGATCGTATATGATGCATGTCAACATTTTTAATCTTTCTATCGCTCTGTACGGTCCCCCCCATTCCCGCATCGTCCCCCCTCATATTATATTATCCTCCTACTTTTTCACCGTAGTATCTCGATGTTAGTGTATATTCGTGCACAGAATGCATCAGTTGGTTTGACTATTCCTTGTTTGTACTGTGATCCACCTGCAATCGCCACAATTGCGACGCTCGGAGGTCACCCATACTACATCTGGACGCATTGCCAGTATTATGTTAATGTACAATGCAGACAGAATATCTGCTACGGATACAAGGCTTACAGGTTGGCCGGGCGTGCAACCGATATTCTCAACCATGCATGAACATATTATCTGTTACAAATACGAGGCTTACAAGGTGATCAGAGGTATGCCCGATATTCTCAGCCAAGTGTGAACATATATATGGCCCATATACCTATCCCATACTCGGACCCGATGTATATCGAAGTCGGCCGCCGATTCCCTGACCAGGATTCCTCTTGGAGATGAACGTGACAAGTCTCAGTCAATGTGTCGTCAAGCTCTCTCGGTGGTACTGTAATTAGCTAAAAAGGGCACTGAATAATTATATTTTCAAAGTCAGACACAGAACGGCTATGGAGTGTTCGAGGTATATTCTTGCTAATTTGCCAGATTTGTGAAGCGCGAAAGTTATTACTGAGACCTAGATCCGGTCACCAAGGTATAAATACCCTTTTTGGACATGCAGGATATATGTTTTTCGGTCGGGCGTGTAGGCAAACTACAAACTTAAGTGACGGTTGTTGCCAAATTTACTGGAAACGGGGTTTGTGGTATAGGCGATGCATTCGTGAACGAAGGGTCCCAAGTCGTGTTTGCATAATAAAAGATTTCGCGCTCCGCTCTGAAAGAAAAGTTAGTGTGAAGACTACAGATCCACAGCAGCGCCTATGTCGGATGTCCGAACACTTCTCAAGGCAAAACGACAAGAGATACGGATTGACCATCCCTTAGCATCCTACACGTCTAATGGACAGTTACGTTGTGTCGTTTGCGAGACAAATATCAAACATCCATCTGCGTGGGACGGTCACCTGGGGAGCAAGGCCCATCGAACAAATGCAGCCCGCATCAGGGAGGAGGAGAGGAGGCGGAAAGAGCTAGAGTTGGAAGAGGAAACCAAACGTCTCAAGCGAAAAGCACCTGAGGATATAAACGGGGACATCAGGAGTGCCGACAAAAAGCCAAGAGCCACGGCACCTCAGTCATCAACGTCCGACTGGCCTTCGGATTTCTTCTCTGATCCATCCCAAGTGCCTCTTCCTTCGTTCAATGACTCGGACGACGAAGATGACACGGGCCACACGGCTCCTATTACCAAACCGACAGATGGAAGTGGAGACTCCTTGCTCGACCAAGAGTGGATACAATTCCAACAATCTGTCATCAACGCTCCCGACGTAGTCGCTACCTACGACCGCGCTACGATTTTTGCAGAGCCTGAGCTTGTCTCAGATCCATCAGAGGGCTTCCCTACCCATGATGATGTACATTCTCAGCCCGTGACCAATGCAGATGAAGACGAAAGGCGGCGGAAAGAACAGGAGGAACGAGAGTTGATCATGGATCGCCTTTTGGACGAGGAGCGTGCACAAGAGGAAGCGGATATGAAGGTTGCTTTTATGAAAAACAAGTTGGAGGCCCTGCGGAAGAGGCGAGAAGCATTTCGGTCCGCAAAATCAAAAGCAGAAGTCGTTTGAGATGATTTTGGTTCAGCGTCGGTACTGGTACTCGCCTTGTCTCGCGACGAGAAGCAAGAACGCCTTAACCTGGATATTATGCTCGTGAGTACACCACCTCTGATGATTGTCTACAATTTGGTGACCCTCATCTCCTGGCGCGGTAGGAAGCAGTCGCCAAGTACTTTCGTATACTGTCTTACTCTGCCGCATGATATGTAATATGAACTTTACGAAAATTGCCCTTGGCAACAGAGCCTTTTCCATTCCGAACAGGCCCGGATCTGCAGCAGGATTGGTGGTCCATATCGTGCTTTGGGTGGGGGCACAACACATCCCACGAGTGCATTCGGTACACTGGCAGCAACTTATCCTCATAAAAATGCGAAAGAACGATAGATTATGCAGCTTCCAAGCAGTAAGAATTCTAAGTACAGTTAGGCAGGCGGGGCAGGCGTGCGTTGGTTTTCTTCACCGCTACTCTTCGACGTTCCATCACCTCCTTTGCCTGTGTCCCAATCAGCCCAATCTACTCCCTGTTTGTGCACCATCATCAAGGCAAGCACAAGTGGCAAGTACCACAAGCTAGTGTGAAACAATGATTTCGCTTGTTTCTCCCCACACGAGCGCCAAAACGCCGCGGCAGACCTAACCCAAAGATAATTAGGCAAAAGCGAGGTCAGAGCAAATGTCCACGTTGTAAGGCCAGAAAGCGGGAAAAGTATCGAACATATCGGTACCAAAAGTAACGTGTGTCGCAGGCTGACCAAAGCGTTTTTTTGAGGAGAGAGGACGGACAGCATCTTATAACCTGCTTGTGCGTAAGATGCTCGTAGGAGGTGGGACAACGCGTTGAAGTGAGGAAACTGCCAACTGAAAAGCAACATGAACAGTGACAAAGCGCCGAGGGGGTTGTCGATCATGGATATATCGGGAGGGATGTCTGTGAGGAATGGTGGAAGGAAGAAGTTGACCGCGTAGTCTGATGTTGGAAGCAGTCTTCCACCACAGGCTGTCCAACCCATCAAAGGAGGTAGCCCGCCAACTACCGCACCAACCCACGTGTTCAGAATGCTCTTGCGCTTTAAATAAGTGTATAGACCCGCATACAGACATATATTTGCCGCTCCGATAGCAGCCGTCAAGGGATTCGTCATGGTCCACAAGAGTGCAGGCCCAGTGATGCCAGTCGCAATGGCGAAACAAGTTGCATGTAGGGGGCTGACTGCGTGTCGCACTAGCGGACGTTGGCGAGTGCGAACCATTTGTGCATCGTAAGGGACTTCTTGCAGTTGATTCAGCGTGTTTGCTGACGCTGAACACAACGCAGTACCGAGAGCGGTGGATAGTAATATCGGTAGAGTGGTAGGCATCGGAGAAAGTGCGACTCCAGATGTGGCCGTAAGCATAACCAACACAGTGAGTCGCGTCTTGGCAAGCTGGGCGTAGATGCTCAGGAGACGTTTGGGTGTAAGGGCGGCACTCTCTCGGAATGTTGGAAGAGGCTCCACTGGTTTGTTCGCTAAGCGGGTGAGCTGTCGAGCACCCCAGTTATCATTGTGAAAGAAATAAGACGCGAAATCCTTTCGGGCAGGGGCGGTCGGACATGGCTGCTGGCGGATGCTCTGATGGTGAAACAATGATCGGGTGGCGACAAGACGAGGATAAAGTGCCGAGCGACTACATGGCGCAAGGGCAAGTAAACTCTTCATTGTAGCCTGCGGGTAGTCAGCATCAGCAGATGCAATACAATGCAGAAATGCGCTGGACGTACTGAGCGCGGAGCGCTGAGCGACGAGCGGCACAAATCACTCAAATGCAGTCCTTGAAGCGTATGAAAGTCGGAGTTTGAACACATTCTCCCGAGACTCTCTAAGACCAACTCGCATTTTCTGTTTCGGCCAACCTGCGCTGACAACATGCCCGGTACCCATCTGTTACCTCCCAACCTTCTCAAACTTTTCGCACCTCGCCCACCACTCCCATATCAACGTCCAGTGGGAAAAGACATTGACCGTGTGCACCGCAAAGATGTCTCGGGGGTAGCAGAAATTCTCGCGCGGCTCAAGGAAGAGTCAACCGCAACATTGTTGAGCGGTGAAGGCGATGTCATGGAAGAAGGCGAAGAACCTACTTTTACTCTTGCGGAAGAGACCAAACGGCAAATCAGACGGGAGGAGCGCAAGAAGAAAAAAACAGATGAGTTTAAAATTGCAAAAGAAACGTGTCAGTGCTCTCTTCGGTGCCATTCCGTTTGCTCACTTATCACATCGCTCTAGACAAGCCCGCAGATGATGCAGAAGCTGTTGGAGATCCATATAAGACTCTTTTCATCTCTCGCTTAGTAAGTGTATCTTCGGCGCAGTGACACTCTGTTCTGATTTCTCAAGCACAGCACAAAAATGCGACTGAGAACGATCTACGACGCGAGTTTGAGACCTTTGGTACCATTGAACGGGTAAGAATTGTCCGAGACAAGAAAAACCGCAGTAGGGGTTACGCCTTTATTGTGTATGAGCGCGAGAGGGATATGAAGGGTACATTCGTTCTCATTTCGGTTTTGAACATCTCTGCTCATACTCCTTCAGCCGCCTACAAGGAATCTGATGGTCTCCATATAATGGGCAAGCGTATCCTCGTGGATGTTGAGCGCGGACGAACGGTGCGAGGATGGAAGCCGCGACGACTAGGAGGCGGTCTCGGCGGTAGACCCAAGGCCGTCGAAGCTGCTCCCGTTGTGGTCCCCAGGAGTACCAGGGGCGGATTTGGAGGACGTGGGCTTGGGGATCGTGGCGGTTTCCGTGGCGGGAGAGGTGGCGGTTTCAGAGGCGGTGGCTTCGGTGATCGTGGAGGGTTTCGTGGAGGCGGGGGAGGATTCCGCGGCGGTCGTGATGACGGTTACAGGTAATGGGTGTTTGTCTTGTTTCATGGACATCATCTGACATTACTCAGGGGTGGCCGTGGCGGAGGCATTGGCTATCAGGGAGGTGGATTTGGTGATGGTCATGCTAATGGATATGGTCCTGCAGGCGGAGGACCTGGTGGGCCGGGCGGCTATGGTCCTCCTAGTCAAGGTTATGGGCCGCCCGATGGTGGGTATGGTCCTGGAGGAGGCGGTTACAGGGGCGGTCTCAAACGAGAAGGACCCGGTGGGTATGACGACAGAGATGTCAAACGACCGCGATACTAGATGCGGTTGGGTGAGATATATTTCTTTCGTCTTGTTTTCACCGCATTCCTGCTCGGTTCGGATTCGCGGCCTCAAGTTCCAACCCTGCGCTAGGCGGGCTGTGTAAGTACCGGTTACCTCTCTTGTTGTCCGCTGTCACCAGCGTAAGTATATTAGTATTTTATTGGCCACGGAGTTCTATGCCTGCGTATTAGTGTGGTCTTGGTGCTAGATTTTGGTACGATCGCCGCCGGTTGCTTCTCGTACTCTTCAAGCTTTTTTGTGTCAGGCGCGCTGTGACTCGCACCTGGGGCTTTCCTGAACGATCGCGTACAGTACCCCATGACTGCTTCGGACAAAAGATGGGATCTCGCGTCAAGTATGCGTGTTCGGTTGCACGTCAGAAAAAAAAAAAAAAAAAAAAAAAAAAAAAAGCGCCACGCCAGGAACGACATTCGCCAGTTGTTAGAAGCAAGTCCGAAATCCTGTACAAGTCTACATAGCCAATATTACCATCCCGCCCACGACTAGTCGAAATAGGTGCTTTTCGGCGCTGTGGTGGACGTCGAGCACCCCGAGGAATCCGGAATGATTTGCCCTTGTTGCTGTGTATTACGTAGACCTTCGGACTCTTACGTCCCTATCTGGGTTTCAATATCTTTATACTCCGTCAGGCCCTCTCCGGGAGTTGCTATGCCGTTAAACATTTGGGGACTGACCAGGCTAACCTTTTTAGTTCCATGTCAGCGGCGTCAACTCAAGCTCCAGCAGGCCACATATGTCTGTGGTCTGTGACGCGGTACCCTCGAGCGGTAAGTACCGCCATTTTACCTTCTGGACCCTCCCACCAGTCGCAGAACTTCATCGAGTCATGGCAGAACATGCATCTGGTCCCCTACGCTCGCGGCCAGCGAGTGTAACAGGCGGGAAGGCCGGGAAAGAAAAGCGGAAACGTTCACGTGTCACACCAGAACAACTCGTACATCTGGAGCGGTTCTTTGCCATGGACCGAAGCCCAACTGCCCCCCGCAGAAAGGAGATCAGCGACATGCTTGGAATGCACGAACGTCAGACGCAAATTTGGTTCCAGAACCGGTCAGTATCCACTTTTTCTGCAATCCTGCACCTGACCTTTTCGCAGACGAGCCAAAGCAAAACTGCAAGATGGTAAGAAGGGTCGAGGTAGTAGTGCAGAAACACCACCGGACACACCACCAGAATTGGCAACTGGGTATGAAACAGAATTACACAACCTCCTACACGAAGACGAACGTGAGTGATGAATACTGATCAGATATATCTGATGACGATTAGGGTTGATTGCCAGCCGTTACCATTATTCCTTGTACCGACCTTTCTGTTGGCACTTGGCGTCGGATCGCGACCACCCTTAGAAAGCATGACCTTGTGGCGTATCTATGTGATGCCAAGCGTTGTCTCACCTGGTTCATCCATTCCTCAGGATATGGGTTCAAAATGGAAATCCCTTTCGATATCATCGTTGATACCGAATTCACAAATGCCGCCCCAGGATCAGGTCTCGCCTCGTTTATTCTCTCTCGACCACCGACGTTTTACCTGGAATCGTTTTCGCCCCCCGATCCTGGTCGAGGTACCGATCCGATCCGCTACTGGAAAAACTGTGCAGATTGGACCGAAGACCAGCAAGCTACTAAGGTTTTGAGACACAACGTCGTAGGATCTGCTGTTCAACTCGCTCATGTACTCCGTCATCTGAACGCACATGCGTCTGGATCAGACATTCAGCTTCATTCGCCAAGCTACCACTCCCAAGAGCCGTCTCCAGCTCTCTTGGAGATACCGCCGCCACCGCTGGCCGCCTTTGATGGCACTGGATATCGCTATCTTCCAGAGGATAGCGTAGATCCTCGCCAACCAGACCACCCAATACTCACCAATAAACGATCTTTCTCCTCGCCCGTTTCTGGTCAACAGCTCACTCTACACGATGAGTCTGTACACCTCCCCATTGCACGACCCCCCTCGGGCGTGATTTCTGAACGTGATCCCTCCGTGTATCCCCAATATCCTCGACACCCCGCCATTGAAGCCAGTCAGCCAACTTCATATTCGAACTATCCAGAAACCACACCGCCGCACCATACTTCGTTCTTCGCTTTCTGCTAACCGTGGTTCTTTTCTCCCCATGATTCACATCAGCAATTGTATCCTGCTGGCTCAGTTCATTCACTCCCCTACGCGGACGATAGTAGGATGCTCTCTTTCCCTAACAGCCTTCATCCACCTGCGGGTGCTGCGCCCACGCTATTTGGAACGCCATCGCCACCACTGTTGACCACCCCGTTCTACCCAGCTGGATCAGCACATAATACGTGCACAACAAGCCCTTATTACCCAGCAATTTCTTTCAACCCCAGCATGAACATCTAAACACTAAACGTTGCAACTTCCACAGTACATATTCGCATCTTCTTCCGTTTCCCGCACACTATTCATTGCAACCCAACTCGTTGTAACCGGGTATATCAACTCACATCAGCTTGCATACATACCTTTTATAGCTCTCTAGACTCTAGTAGTACCCGCCCCAGCATACTTACCCATATCTCACTAAACTTTTGAACTAGTTTACAATGAACACCGGATTATTGCCACCACAAGGTTGACAGAGAATGCTCGACGAACGCTGTGTCTTCTATTGAAGTGCAAAGCATAGCAGAAAGATAATGATATAAACTGAACCAAAACGTGTAGGTTCCTATTGCTAAAGCTATAATGTACTTGCCCTGCCATGCTGATTGGCTCTATTTGTAAGCGTCCGACTCACGATGTTGACTAAAAATGAAAGACAGATCAGACTTGGGTTCGACTTCAATAGGTTGATACTTACACGCCTCTAAGTAGCGATCCATGCATCGTGTCAAGCACGTCTGAAGAAGGCAACTCGGTGAGCCATGACCACGACCATCCCAAAAAGACACACCAGAGCGTACCTCTTCTGAGCTCGTTAATGACACCCCTGGCTTCGGAACGCATTTTGCAAAGCATTTCTCGGAAGTTTTCTGAGTCACGAACATGAGAGATATATCGCCCTATGCATCACAAAAATGCATACAGTGATGAGCTCTTGCGCTGTGGCAAGATTTATTTCTGCACGAATGGCGTTCATGACGGCGTCCTTCTGGGCGGCCATGTCTACGTAGGACCTTTAGATTCCCGAAGCGCCCCGGAAAAAACAAAGGTATACCTGGCTTATTACTGGACGATGATCTGAAGAAGTCGGACATGATTCAAACGTTTAACCGTCACGGCGGTGATTCGAGAGTAGAAGGAGTGGGTAAGGACAACCTCGCTGTAACTTGAAGTTCAAGTGGTGAGTTTTACTTCCCTTTTTGGAAACCCGATCACGTTGGAGTGAGGCAAGAACCTAATTAGATATCTGTTACCACTCTGACTCAGGCCCCCGGCTGAGCCTGTGAGGGACAAACATTCAATCTTCCTATCATTCCAAGGGATCTGAGTGACTCTACGCTGTCGAATATGGGCGCTCGGGAATCTGCCGCAAGGGATAGCGACGCTCAGGACGTCACTATACCTGATTATTATGAACTCCTTGGTGTTGAAGAGTCTGCGACCACCGATGAGATCAAGGCACGTCCCACTCTTCAACTCACTTGCAAATGTCTCAGAACTATTGCAGAAAGCATTCAGGAAACTCGCCCTCATCCATCATCCCGATAAAAACAAGGATGATATCGAGGGTGCTACGCAACGCTTCGCGGTAATTCAGCAAGCATATGAGGTGGGTTATCCGGCATGACCTCAGCGAATCGAATCGTTCGCTCATGTATCCTCGATGATCATTGAATATAGGTTCTCAGTGACGAGCAGGTATGCCAAAATATACCGATGTACCCATTCACACCAAAGCCTGATGCCATTGGTGTCCAAGTAGGAACGGGCTTGGTATGACTCTCACAAGGCATCACTAGCACCAGAGCCAGATGCAGAAGCTGTGTTCGAGGACATCCGAAGGGGTGTTCCACCTCCCCGCGCTCGCGATCGTGGGTTGACAGTGCGGCACTTGTCTCAGTTCCTCGATGCCAGTAAATGGTCTGGGTTTGATGACAACCAGAACGTATATTTTTCTTTCCTTCCACGTCATTGAGACGTCTCACGGACGTTCTTTTTTTTCTGCTTCCAGGGATTCTTCACCCTTTATCAGAATTTGTTCCTCAGGCTCGCGCGAGAGGAGGCTATGCTATCTGATATCGAATACCCGCAGTTTGGCTACTCGACGTGGTCCTGGATGTCTCCAACGACACCATCTGAGGCTGTTAAGAATTTCTACAATGCATGGCTAAACTTTTCTACATTGAAAGAGTTCACGTGGATGGATCACTACAACACAGTAGACGCGCCTGATCGCAGAATACGGAGGTCCGTCTTTCCAATCATATGATGATCTGAGGACCACACTGGTTCATGTACTTATAGGATAATGGAGAAAGAAAATAAGAAAGCACGGGATGATGCACGAAAGGAGTACAACGAAACCGTAAGGGTGTGTGCTAGTCCCAGCCACTCTACATGTGCAGATCAGCTCTAACCTTGAATTTGGCAGTCCTTAGCAATGTTCATCCGAAAACGTGACCCACGTTACAAGAGCCATCTTGCTCACCAAGCACGACTTAATCAGACGAAGTCTAATAACTCCTTACCACCATCGGGCTCCAAGTCCATACCTCGAAGGGCACAAACCAACAATACCAATACCCTTTACGTCGAGCAAGAATGGCAAAAGGTTACCAAAGACCACCAGCACGACGACCTCGAGTGGGCAGCTGCAGAAGGAGAGGATCCAGAAGAGTGGGAATGTGTAGCGTGTGGGAAATCATTTAAAAGTGAAGCTGCCTGGGACAGTCATGAGCGGAGCAAGAAGCATATGAAAGAGGTTGAGAGGTTGAAAAGAGATATTATGAGAGAAAACGAGGAACTTGGGCTATCAGGTCAAGGTTGGGAGGTTGAGGACCCGCCTCCAACACCACCTGGAGGTGGCGGGTCAGACACTGTTTCCGAACGCCTATCCAAAACTATCGACGTGCTGGAAAATGAGTTTGTGTCAGAAGAGTCGTCAAAAAATACGGCACAACTTCAAGTTGCCCAAACAACTGCATGTAACGACAAAGAATTGGACACGCAGCCCCCAGAGACGGTGCCAGCCCCGCGAGAGTTGTCAAAGAGAGAAAAGCGAAAATTGCGAGAGGCACGAAAGGCGCAAGCGGCAGAAACAGAGGAGAGCACAGCGCAGGTCAGTGACTTCGTTTGTTGCAAGCAATTTCCTGATTGTGGGTTAGGTCTGCAATATCTGCAAAAAACCTTTCGACAGTCGAACTAAGCTGTTTAATCATATCCGGGAAACAGGACATGCACTTGCTCGTCCAGATGACGAAGCATCGAATATTAAAAAGAGTAAGAAAGGCAAGAAATAACACACCGGAACTACAGAAGACATACCAACGGCAGTCGGCGAGTGGTCAATATATAGCTGTACAGTGACCTTGAATCTATCCCATCAACTGTGAGACATCCTCTGGCGGGTACTTTGTTTGCGAAAACGTCAAAAGCCTGTAAAGCGATCAATCACTGTTCAGAACCATCTAGAGATTAGGGTACCGTTTCAGGCTCTGAATATACTTCCGGCTGACTTCGTCGTTGAGCACATGTGCTACTTGATCGGTAGAGATCTTTTCTCGTGCTGAACGTTCGTGGATACTGGAAGAGGATTATAAGTGGCAATTCTAGTGGTGGCTTTAGAGGAAAACACACCCAACCATGGTCACACCTATTGGCCATGGCGCGTTGCCTATCGACAATCTGAGATATGCATCATTGGCCTTCTGGTATTGTCGCTTCTGCATGTAATGGACAATCTCAGCTATGCGAGCCAGCATGTCTGCAGGTAATGACTATTATCGGCTGAGTGTCGAAGTGAGATCAATTCGCAAGCGGCTGACATACTCTTGAACGCAAAGTCTTGAAGAGCGGCTTGAGATATTCCGCAGATTGAACTTGGGTTGCGGCTGCTAGTTTTCCTTGCGTAGTCCGCCTAACATGCTCTGTGAGAAGAGGTAAGCTTAAGGAACCAAAGACGTCGTTTCTCCCGACCTGGTCTGTCGTCCATGGCTTCCTCCCATTCTTTGAGAGTACGCTTCAACGCATAGTAAATAAGCGGATATAGCCTGTCTGGGTCGGTTTTGATCAAGTCCAGGTCCAGAACGCCAGTGCTCGGCTCTTCAGCATCACCCTTCTTTTTCCCTTTGCTCTTATTCCTGAGCTCTCGTTCTACGTTTTCAACGTCTTCCAACGCCTTTTTGAAATCATTCTGGCCACCTTGGCGGTCGTTCCCTTTCTCCTCAATCAGCTCCAGCGCGCGTAAACGTAGCCTCCGGTCTCTATCGGATTCTGCAAATAGCTGGATAGGTTGTCCTTTGGCACGAAGTCTGCGGATAGTCTCCTTATTTGACATATTGAAAGATGATTCGGGGATTGGTGAGTTTGACTCTCGTGATTCAACAACAGGTGTGAGGGAATCCGACCGAGATGGTTTCTGCTTTCCGTTCGGTGTGGTCGGTATGTTGGTATAACGCGAGGGAGGATACTCACATTTGCATCTGGCGTTGTCTGCTCGATGGTAGCAACTTCAGCCTTGTTTCGCGTTTCTTCCTGCACAAGTCGTGCTCGCTCCTGTTTAGCCTTTTGTTCCCCTTCCTGCTTAATCCTCTCGATGTCTCCTCGTCGCACGTACTTCGTTGGTCGGGAGCCGACGTCACTTTCCAAAGTTTTGCGTTTGAGTGCAATTTCAGCTTTGAGCGCGTCCATGGTCGCAATGGTACGGGGATAGTAGTAATGGGGATCTGGAGTATTCCGACGATAGCCCAAATGGCGAATCGAACTTGAGCGCTAAGCGGTGGCTTATATAATCCGACATAGAGCCCGTCATACTCCGAGTTGACCGTCTGCCTCTTCCATCAACGTCTGCAAGCAACCAAAATGTCTGAGTCCGACTTGTCTAGGTGACCCGCTTTGTTCGCTGTTCAAGTAATTAGAAACTCATTTTTCGCAGCAAATACGTCCTGCAGACTGCGGGTTTCGACGGTGAGTTGAGACTCCAAGCTGAATATGCTTTGCCTAACAGCCGTGTCAGCCCGTTTCCCTAACACCAACCAGACGAGGCACTGGTATGATTGAATCTTGTGGTACATTTGGGCTATGCGCTCATACGCGGGCACAGCTTCCAGAACTATACCGATTACTTCAAGTGTGTCGCTGCCAAAGGGGAAGATTTTGCACCGTGCAAACAGTTCAAGAGGGCGTACAACTCTCTCTGTCCAAGTAAGTGCTCCGGCCGCTTTGTGGTGTCTCGTCGTCTTATTCTCTTTGTAGATGAATGGGTATGGTGTATATGTTTATTACACTATTCCACCTCTGAGTGTCTTTTGCAGATAGCAAGATTTGATGAGCAAAGAGAGAATGGGACGTTCCCTGCCTCCTTGGAGCCTTGATAGATACATGACTCGTCTTGCTGCCGTGAAATACTAGAGTGTTGTCGAAATATTCTTCGCTGTCGGAGCGTTGCTCTTTGCTCAGCGATGCCACGTCTACCAGTTCGATGAATTTGGTAAATGAACGTTTGAACGACCGACTTCTTTGACTGGGAAGAGACAATACATGAATCATACAAGTTCACAACGAACTCGTAGCTCGACCACTCTTCGCACATCTCGGCTCATCCTGTACTAGACTCGACCCGTGATGGACAACGTCAATCTCAATGCTTTTACTGAAAATGCAGCGAGACTTGGTATGCGTATTCAAGAAACCTTCAGCGAGCACACCCGTGATCTCTCCATAACACTCGGTGGGCCGTCCATCTTCGACATGCCAGATGACAAGGTGAAGAACATCGGGAAACAGCTTGACTCGAGCAGCGACAGGGAGAAGCTTGACGCCATGAAGCGTCTCATAGCCGTAAGTGTGCACCTAGAAGAACGTCGTCCAGACCAACAGTGCATCGTACAATAGCTCATTTCCAAAGGTCGCAATGTCTCCAACTTCTTCCCCCAAGTCGTCAAGAACGTCGCCTCACAGAATCTCGAGATCAGAAAGCTTGTCTATATCTACCTCTTGCGTTATGCCGAACACGAACCCGACCTTGCGCTGCTCTCAATCAACACTTTCCAAAAGGACCTTGCTGACCCCAGCCCACTTATTCGCGCTATGGCGCTACGTGTCCTGAGTGGTATCAAGGTCCCAATGATATGTGGTCTGGTAGTTCTTGCGGTCAAGAAATGTGCAGCAGATCTCAGTCCATACGTTCGTAAGGCAGCCGCTCTCGCAATACCAAAGGCCTTCCAGTACGCATTGTGCTCGCTTGTTTTCTCTAAACCGATCGATGAATATCTTTTAGATTAGATGCTGCACAACAACCTGCTCTGATATCCGTCATAACTACTCTTCTCCGCGATCGATCCCCTCTCTCAATAGGCAGCGCAGTCATTGCATTTGAGTCCGTCTGCCCCACACGACTAGATCTCCTACACCAGCAATATAGACGTTTGTGCAAAATTCTTATAGATGTGGATGAGTGGGGACAAGTCTACCTCCTCAATCTTCTACTCAGATATGCGCGCACGATGTTGCCTAAACCAACCGTCTCACAACGTGGCGAGTCCATGGAGGAAGAAGTTGATGTTGACCTCCAGCTCCTCCTTGCATCATCGGAGCCCCTCTTCCAGTCAAAGAACCCGGCGGTGCGTCTCCCGTTTATCACCACTGCCATATCTCTAGTTCATAAGTCCCTAGGTAGTGCTTGCTGTAGTACGCGTCTTTTATTATACAGGTCCTCCGTCATCTACCAGCAAAATTGTGAACCCCTTACTTCGCATTATGCACGTATCGCGAGAAGTCGAACGCGTGGTCCTTGCGTATTTATTAATCATCACACGTGTACATCCGGTCAGTATTCATATTTGACATTGGGACATAACTCATAATTACTCGATAGCAACTGTTCTCAACGCAATACCAGCGATTCTTAGTGCGCACAGACGATCCTTTGCAAGTGAAAAGAGACAAAATCAAAGTAATGCTGAACCTCTGCGCTGTGGATAATCATCAAGCACTTCTTCGCGAGTTTATCGTGTGTTCCGATTCCAAATGTTGCCTTCTTCGGTCAGTATCTAATCTGGTTTTCCATATCGTTTCTAGGACTGTGCTGAAGATATGGATGATGTTGTGGTGGGAGATGCGATTCACGCCGTTGGTCGATGCGCAAGAGTAGTTCCGTCATGTACGCCACATTGTCTCTCAGCCCTCATGATTATGATCAAGAGCAGACATGGTATGTTTCTGTGGTCTGCAGCACCGTGATCTCTACCAAGCAGACATCAGATATTGTTGTCAGCAATGCCGTCTTAGTCTTGAAGGCTCTTATCCAGAACCAACTTCTTATTGGCCCTTCTGCTCCCTCATCGTCGCAATCGCCACTCACCATAATCTCGCTTCTTGCCCGACGTGTGGACGACATTAGGCACCCCCAAGCGCGTGCTTGTGTTCTCTGGCTAGTAGGCCAATACAGCGCAACGCCAGAAACAAACACCGTAATAGAAGGTGTCGCCGATTGGGCACCGGACGTCTTGCGGAAATTTTCCAAGTCTTTCGACGCAGAGGTATTCACAAGTCTTCGCATCTCCCTGTCGGCACTCATAGACTTGCCCACCAGGCACCGCTTGTCAGGCTCCAAGCTCTAACTCTCGCCGCCAAACTTCTTCTGCTGTGTCCAACGGATCAAAGACTGGGCCTGCTTTGTGGCCACGTGTTGTCTCTCGGTAGATATGACCTAAACTACGACGTTCGGGACCGCACCCGTATGCTCAAATCGCTCCTCGTTGGCGTATCGCCAACAATAAACGGCGGAGAAACGGAAGAACAGGGTGGCGTCATACTTCGACGGGAACAAGTAATCAAGGTTTTGTTCGATGGGAAGGCTGGTGTCGTCGAAGAGAGTGAGGAGACTTTAGGTGCGTTGATGGTGGGAGGTCTTGACGTAATTCCAACTTCGCCGTTCAGGCCACCACCACCTACCGATTGGCTCCCTTGGCATTGTCACAGGAAAAGCTACAATCAGCGATAGCATCCTTCCTGAATGGCTAGAAGGAGGGATTGACCCTTTACTCCGACAGAACGAAGAGGACTCCCTCACTGTGGCACCACCTCAAGCGATCAGCTCAGCAAGTTCCACAACACCAAAGCCATTGGGATCGGCGGGCGCCACACCTGTCGTACTCATACCTACAAGCAACTCAACGCCAGTACGCGAAGCGAATGAAACCTGGAGGGATTTGGATAAATTCTACGCGAGCGACAATGATAACAAAGATTCCGAAAGTAGTTCTGAAGTGGAGAGCGAGGAGAACTGGGAGGAAGACAATGATGCACACGACAGCGAGGACAGTCAGGATGGTGCTGCGGACTACGAAAGTAGCGAGGGGGATGGGCAGGAGGGAACTAATGGGAGCAGTGCAAAAATACAACATTGACACCAATTGTCGTATAACAAGAAGACTATTCTACAGCACAGCGCCATCGGGAAGTCGGTAATATAATGGCTAGAAAAAGAGTTCATTGGTGTTTGGCAGGATTGATGGCGTTGAGTACTCACGGTGTGAAATACGTGGTAATAGTGGCCATTTACACCCCCTTCGTGCTCATTGCCATAGTACTCCATCGGGAACCACTGTCGAGTGGTAAGTGGAGTATGAGACATGAGGCGAGGAAGACGTACATGATGTTCTGGAAGATCCTCCTTCCATGATCGTACAAGACGGGACTCCTCCGTCTGATTAGTAAGGACAAAGTCGTGTTTTGGGAGGACAAATTGTCCAATCTGGAGCTCCGTGTCGGTGACAATGCCACGGGATACCCTTGCATAGGCAGTGCGATACAAGCCTCGGTACAGGATATACTCGCACCTATGATAGGCATCTCAATCGGCGATCCCCTTGAGCAACCAGCCTACGTACCACCTGTCTAAATCTTGTGGGTCGATGTCATGTACAAGCCCATCGTTCACGAGGATGTCATATGGAGCGGCTTTGTCCCCTTTCAGCCTCCGGTCCAAAGACTAGTCAGCAGAGGATACATACGTTTGGGTGCCAGAGGCTTGCTGACTACGTATCCCAAGAATATCACTGGCCGAGGGTACGACGCAGCCATAATGCGTGCCAACTCCTTGCTTTGTAACTCTCTATCCAGAGGGTCTTCCTCTGGCGACACAAGAAAAAGGTGGGCCATTTCGACCAAACGTGGATTTTTAAATGATATAGACATACCCTGCCCGTTATGCGACACAACCACTGTGATCTCCGTGCCGTATACATCGAGAACGGCTTCAATGGCCGGAGCAAGCTCGCCATGAGGTGAGGGAAGTAGATGATGGTGTGAATGAATGATGGGGAACTGAGAGCATGTGGGTCATTCTTCCTGTCACCTCCTCGAGTGCGGGTACCTGCCTTGGACAATAAGGCTGCTCCCCATGTATGCATATTGGGACCCGGACCTAGGTCAACATACTAGGAAAAAGTAGTGAGGCCTGAGGCACTATACTCATCATCGAAAGCAGTATCCAACTCACATAACCCAACTCCTCGGCAGCGACACGAGTCCTGATCGACGTGTCACTTTTGCGATCCGTTCAACGGATGAACTTCACAACTCACAGGTCGCGATTCCCATACACCGTCCGCTAGTCCGTGTAATTTCAATTGCATTCGTACAATAACAGCATCAGCACTCACGTGCAAATCCGTCTCCAACAAGCCGACGACGTCAAGCTGCATATCCCTGTCAACATCCAAATCAGGTCGTCACGCGTGGGCGGATTCCTCCAAAATAAGACAAGTAACACACCTGATCACATCTCGTATGCGACGCTGACTGTCATGTCCTACGTTGTCGATCCCGAAATGGATGGTCCAGACACCAGCATTGAAGACCCTTGTCCCAGGTTTGAACGGTCTCGGACCCATAGCGGGCCAACGGAGGAGTGTGGCTAGAACAGAAACAAGGGATAAAAGACACAAGATCACGGGGACTTGAATACGTGTTGATTTTGGGATACGAAGGAAAGAGTTGGGCCGGGTCGACGATGCCCCGAACGGCGAGCGGAATGCAAGCGAGATAGCAGCTAGCTGCGCGGTGAGGACTCTGACGAACACAGTTATGAACACGGGACGAAATAATGCAAGAGGTACGTACAAATCAGTTCTCTCTCGCAGGTAGGCGCCCCCAGGAACAAAAGCATATGCAACGGTCCACATATTTGCGAGATAGAACAAAATGGCGACAAAAAACGTCACAAAGTGCCTCCTGCCCACTTTATCACCTTGCCACGCGGAATATTGTGACAAAACCGGGGGGAGGATTGACATGCAGAAGATTGCAAAGTTCAGTCCACCCAGAAAACCTGTCCAATCCCGGAAACGGTACATCACAAATGCGCTTGCACAACCGTACGCAAACCACAAAGGATGGTTGAGTAACGCAGAAGAAGCTGAAGTTGGAAGGACGGCTGGAATGATTAGACCGAGGGATTGCGCAAATAAAGTGATGGACCCGTGTAAATGTGGCAGGGGTCCTCTAGGCTCTCCGTCCTGGTATCCGGTCCATGACCAAGCGATGATAGTGCTAGAGTCAGTGAACATGCAATGCAACGTGAAGAACAGCGACCCCAGTGCGATCGACGAAGCTATCCAATTTCGTGGGATGCCCTTCGCATTGTTCGACACATCCTTCGGTCCGCCTAACTTTGCTTCCTTGATAGGAGGGTTCGATGGACGGGAGGCTAGTTCGAGAATAGTACAGACAGCAATCACCATTCCGGTCTTGTTGTAACCGCCAGTTTCTTCGTTCAACATTGGCCAGACTGCAGCGCAAAAATGGATCCACGTGAGCTGTGAGACCCGTTAATCCTCGTACCTGGATTGTTCGAGTGATTGACGTGCTTGGATAGGGACGATAGCAGCAAGCCTGCACCCAAGACTAGACATCGATGTGAACAATTTGTTTCCCACTTGTCCTGGAAATAGGAAAAAAACGTACGGAATCCCTGGTATGCATCATTTCCTGCAGTCCAATCTGCTACGTGACTCAGAAGAACAGCTATGTTAGCCCCAATGACGGCCCAAAGCCGCTCGAAGGGGCCATCAATCTTATATGCTGCTAGCCCAACCAGGGAAAGCACCCTTAATGACAATCTGCCCCATCTTGTCACCGCCCAGTTCCGGATAGGTGTTATCCCAAGTAAGGTTGGGGTGAGATAGATAAACAACGCTGCTTCTGCGCCAGAGAGACCAAGTTCCCAGACAGAAAAGTAAAACAGCGTCGTAAGCAGAGAGGTTACGATAGACCAAAATAAGTACGCTAATCGGGTTCAAAAGTTTTAAAGTGCACAAATTGACAGCGCAGAATCGGAATTCAGATTCTTATTGCAAAGGGATGAATTTCACCACTCACACAAGTAAACATCAGCCGCGAAGCTTAGCCAAGATCTTGACGCGAGGTTCATCAGCAAAGTCAACTGTTTCCAGTCTCTAGAAGTAAGTCCTCCAGCCCGAGCATCCGAATGAGATTCATCTGAGGCAGGTGTTGCTTGAGTCTTGACATTGACAGCCATTGACAAGGCATTGACATTCAGCTCGGGCGTGTTATCATGAACAGACGTCAGCTTATTGCCATCGTGAGGGGGTCTATTTATATGGAAATGTCAGATTGCAATTAGACAGGGTGATGCAGTTGATTATACATTTTTTTATGCTCGATACCGGAATCCAGCGACACGCCTACAGCAATCTACGAATGGTACTTATAAGCAAACAATGAAGGTAAAATTCAAACTTCCTTGCCTGTAAGTTACAATATTTGAAGTCAGCTGCCGAAATGGAGTCATAGAGTACGTCCAAGAGGATGAGTCCCCATTCGAAGAAAGCGTATCGTGTATACGCTATGTGAGAGTGAGCTTAGCCAAGTGCCAAAAAATATGACCGCTACCTCCAGGTATTCTATGGACTTTATGTTGAATGAAGAAGTACACCAGAGGGATGATTGACGCAAAGAAACTAGTTTGAATGTCAGCGAAGATCTACACTGGTTCGCAAGGATACTTACGCTACAGTGACGAGTTGCCTGCGAGTGCAGGATTGAATAAGCTGACGGGTGGAGAATAACGACACGAACCGTTTCTTCCTCACTTGGACGTGGCTAGTAGGGGTATTCATGATGCCTCCCAGCATCCACGGCACATTGCATGTGATGTACAACACCATAAGCACATCATGAGCATCGTGGTCATCATTTGACGTGATATACACCCAGCCTCCACATGCGAGTGTGCGTACGGTACCGGCAAGGAAGACCCAACGCGGTAAGGTAGAATGAGATGTGCGGGTGACAAAGTATTGTAGAAATACGAGAGCGAAACGGGGACCGCTCGTTATTGCGATGAGTATCTGGAAGACATTGCGCTCTGGGTACCAGTCTCCGATGCTACAAAGACGACACGCCAGTGAGCGAAACAATGCATATCGAGAACTGATAAAACCCACTGACGTCGCAGAAACGGAAGGGAACCACTCTTCTGGATATCCCGCGATGCCATTCTTCACGATTTTCTTGTAGTGGAGTGCACAGCCGAGGAGGAGAGCGAAAGCAAATGCAGAGAATGCGAGGTACGTGTGGGCCGCAGCGACCTGAGACGCGTCAATGAGAAGAGGGCCGGCTTTCCGGTTCGCAGCGGTCGGCGTCGAGTGTTTGGTGCGACCCGACATGGCCAACCTGGTGCTTAGCTCGTTGTTGTCGTTGTCCACGCCGTGGGTGTGTGTTCAATATTTAGTCATCCTGGGGACCATTAGTCGCACGAGCCAGAAATCAATTATCTAGGTCATGCCAGGGCAAAAGATACCCTACATACCCATCACTATTTTCACCGGATTTCTAGGAGCGGGAAAAACATCGATCATCCTCTCCCTGCTTCCCAAACTACCCAAAGACTACAAGATCGTACTTCTCAAGAACGAGTTTGGAGACATCGAAGGTGGGAGTCCTACCATCGCCAGCAGGACAATCCTCATTATCCTAAGCAGTTGACAGTCAGCTTGCGAAGCAGTCTAGTTTGGCAGCTGTCAGCGAAATCCTCAATGGTTGTATGTGCGTATTGCAATCCCACGGCCGAATCATGATATCGCATTAAACACCAGTGCCCAGGTGCTGCGTCCTTGTGGGGCAGATGAAGAATGCCCTCTTAGAGATTAGAGGTACGCACCGATGTCATGGTAGGAATGTGTTAATGTCACCCTTGCGTCTATCCTAGATAAGTTTCGTCCGGACCGCATCATCATAGAGTGCAGGTAACGATAACTCAGTTGGATTGAAAGTTTCGCCCTCGTTGACCGCATCTGAAGTGGTTCTGCTTTCCCTGCCACCCTCGCGTTCCAAATCCGTGAATTGGAGCGCGAAACAAACGATGACATCAAACTAGATGCGATCGTTACCGTCGTAGACGCGGAGAACTTTTCCGGCTACGAAGACACATCTCCTACGGCCAAGATGCAAGCGAGCTACTCGGACATCATACTCATTGTAAGCGCCCTTGTCGATGATGCGGATTCGATGACCTTTTGAGGTTTAGAATAAATGGGAACACGTTGATGACAGAGCACTCGACATCGTGCTTGATCACCTCAATACCCTGAATGATTTGACACCGAAGATTAGATGTAATGGGCGCGAGGGCGTAGATCCCAATCTACTCTTTGGGGTCGATACAAAACTATTTCAAGACTCGCAACGTGAGACAAGCATTCTTGGAGAAGAAATCCGCCACGATGAAGTCCAGACAGTCACGCTTTCCAAGGGCTCCGGAACATCACGAGCTACGGGTCATCTCTGCCATGATGAGATCTGTAGTGATAGCCATCCACTCGAAGCTACCATGTGTGGGGGCGAAGGAGTCAGCGCCATCGATGAGGGACTGCTCCGGGATACGCTTGGCGGGGTATCGAAAGAGACGGTGTGGAGAATCAAGGGATTCGTGCGCCTAGAAAGCGGAGTCTACATCCTGAATTGGGCCTTTGGAAGGTATGAGCTGACGCCCTGTGGCAAGGACGAGGAACCCGCCCAGGGCTACGCTGTCCGCCTGACGGTGATGGGTGAGCGAGGTGAGGTGAAGCGCTCGATAAGAAAGTTTAGTAGTGTATTGGGGGCGGAGACCTCCTAGCCGTGTTTGTGATAAGATAAGGAAGTGATATATCATATATCCAATTGATCTACCGATTTTCTCCAATGTCTCTCCATGATGTTTTCCTACCTCTTTAATCTAGGTATGCAAGGAGTCGTCCTTCAATTTTTCTGGAGTTCTCTCATCACGTTTTCCCGTATAGCACCCTTGTACTGGTGTTTCCCCATTTTCGCCGCCGCAAAGGATCGCGAGCGCGCACTGGTCACCCGGTCGGAATGCATAGACTGGCTGCCACGGCCCCGTTCACCAGATCCCTTTGAACCGCTACCCCCGGGCCAGGAAAACATTCGTTCACGGGAGATATGCGAGGTACTCTCCACCACCGACCTCTACCACATCCTCGGCGTGCCCCGTTCTCCCGTCATCGATAGACTGTCCCTCAGACGAGCTTATCTCTCGCGTAGCAAAGCATGCCATCCAGAGTTCGTCTTCCTTTTCTTCCTTTTCTTCCTTTCGCTCGATTCTCAACGTACGGCGCAGCAAGTGCCCTGGAAACCCAGACGCGACGCACGCGTTCCAAAAAGTTTCCATAGCATACGGCGTGCTCTCACAGCCTTCTTTAAAACGAGTGTATGACGCTCGCCCAAGCGACGACCAATCTGATTTTCTGCGTGCACATCCCTACGGGTACGCAGACGAAACCCTCAAAGGCGTTCTCCTCAGTATCGTCAGCGACTACCTGGACGGCAATCTCGAAATGATACGCACGTTGCTTCGTAAGCACATACACAGGCGCTAGCCCCCTCCCGTCGACTCACCCCTGATCCTTTGTCTTCCGTCTCCCTAGAAGCCGTCAGCGACCTCAACCCATCCCTCAAACTCAGCGACGACGGCATTAACTCCGTTCTTTCAGTCCTCGAAAACATACGCGGTCGCGTCCTCAGTAAGTCCCCACTGCTTCTATCCCCCTCCCCACTCCTTGCCCCGACCCAGCTCGGATCTGATCACGCCCACCGACAAGCTTGTCGTGCCTGCATTCTCGCCTTGCACTCTGAGCTCGTCCGCGTTCTCGAACTCCAGTACGCATTCCGCCAACTTCCCTACCTCGACATTACGGGTCGCTCCCGATTAACCATCCAACTTACTCGGATCACCCTTGCTCTCCCCGTCACTCTGGAAAAAGCCATTCAAGATGCCCAAGAGGATGTGTTCACCGGTGGTAGGAGTACGACGGACGGCAGGGATAGCGAGCGCGACAAGGCGGCACTGCTGCCAAAGCACGTTGTACTCCTCATCAGGGGAATCGACGTGATCCTGGACAAGATGGAACGCATTTTGGGATAGGCTGTGGTTTGCCCGTCTCCGTTGTATATCCTTGCCTCACGTCCGTTCATTAACCTTTTAGCAGGTCTTACTGCTTCCTGAGCTTTTGTACATTGACTCTGCATTTTCTTCGTGTCATTGAGATCTCCCAAGGCTGTATCCCACAGACACGAGGCTCTAGTTTTATGCTTCATCGATGTATTTGTTTCACACGCAAGAATGTTGCTGGTTTTCCCACTCGCACACAATGTTCTCCGGGCCGTCGTACTGTATTATGCGGTTTGGCTCGAGTTGCCTCCTAAGAATTGGTCCAGGTTACATGATTAAGCAAGCAGTGTTAAAAGGATCATACGTTATGGACTGTGATTTGGTGTTGGAGATCAGGAGTGCGATGAAGAAAGCAGAGATAGCACACGAACAGACATGGAAAAGTGGTCGAGATTGGCGGCGTATAAAGAGAAATAAGAAACGACGAAGAAGGGCCCGTTGCAAAACGTACTGTACAAGGACTGTCCGTGGCGAAGTCGAGAAAGGAGATCAGGAACTCAAATATCGAACTAGGAAAAAAAAAACCAAGAAAGCTCGAAAAAGAGAAACAATGGACATAGCGATCTAGACTCTGTTAATACTGCATACTTCTCTGATTCTACAAAACACGTGGGAAAAAAGTACCGCATACCGGTGCATCAGCGAAGACGAGATAATCCCTGCGAAGCACTCACAACGTTCATCCAGATCGCACCCGCATGGCCGTTGGCTGGGACGCTTGCTGGGACGATTTCTTCCAGCATGTAAGAATCTTGTGATGGCTGACACCCATATGACCCATTCGATCCGTTAGGTTGCGCAGCGGCGGCTGCCAACAATTGGGTATAGTCTCCGCTGCTATTTTCGTTGCTCACGTTCCCGCCTTCGTTGGGTACAGGCACTTGAGAATTATTTATGGAACCCATCAGGTTCTCGGGATAGAAGGGGTAGAACAAGCCCGTTGGAATCTCCGCGAGCTTGTCCCCAACAGCCCCGGGTGAGATCTGCGGACCAACGTTCTTCACAGGCGTGGTGCTTTGAGAAGCCGTCCGTGGTCCGTAAGCCACAGTTCCACTAATGTTCGTCTCCGGCTGGTACGGTGGGTGAGCCAGGGTCGGCGTCTTTTGTTGCTGTTGCTGCAAGTGTAGCTGCCGGGGAGACGGCATTGACGGAGAGCCTAAAATTACGTTCTCGGTGTCCCATTCGAATTCGGAGAGTAAAACAGGGCCTTTGGGAGGGCCGACGGAATGAAGATCTACATTGAGAACTTTTTCGGCAAGCTTGGAAATCAGAGGGTGACCACCATTCAAATCTTTCCGTTCCCAGCGCCACCGGAATCGAGGTAACATGTCGAGAGCCATCCAAACATCTTCAATCATGACTTGTCGCGACAAGCGTTCACAATGTGACATGTGGCCATACAGAATGACCATAGCTGCAATGTGGAGTGGGATCGGAGAGACAAAGAACGCAATATCAGGGAACTGGATGAGCTGATTGTGTACGATGATGATGTTGTGCGAGGTGACGATGGCTAACCGGGTGTGAGCGTCTTGGAAAGAAGTAAAGACTTGGTGCTTACCATCAACAAGGGCCCTCGAGCGATGCATGTAATCGAGCTCCTTCAAGCTAAACAGTGCTCTCAGTAGCAATATTCTCGATATCCCAAACTTGAGTAGCGTGAGCCCCTGATCCTCCGTAATGCCACGAACTAGTTCCTGTCTCTTTTCCAATGGCCAATCCTCAGTCCCGCCAAAGTAGTACTTGTAATTCTCCGGTAATTGTCTTCGAAACTCCATCATACTCTTGATGATCCGAGTCGCATGTCGCATCACTGCATCTACGCTCTTGTTTGAAGGGGCATAGAGGGAGTTGATGATATCAGCCTGAATCTCGGCAATAGGATGGGATAGCAAAAAGTGCTCAGAATAATCCACATGCTGGCCTGTTAGAGGTCGAGAAGGGTGGGGTGTGTTTGAATCTGAGGGGGCAATAGCGAGCGGTCTGCCCAGGAGGATGGACGTCCCACGATCGTGGACCATTACAATGCCCCACAATCGAATCCGCAGCTGTGCTTCTTCCTCCGTAAAAGTGTTGCCCTGCGACATGGGATCGTGGTGAAGACCCAACTCGATGGACAGCCGAACGAGGCTGCCGACAAGACGCCATAAAGAACGGCCTTGTCGCTGCATAGCTGTTTTCAGAATGCTACGAATATTCGGTAAATGTGCCAAGCTCACCTCTGTGTACAGATACCATTGCAACAATATGAGCGCCTGGAGGCTCGTGATGGTGACACGAAGATGAGGTTTGACGGCTAGGGCGCGCTCGAAGAATTCATAGTGCTCGGGCCATTCATTTGGAAGGAGTTTCTTGGACGAACTTGGGGTATCGCTGGGGGACTTGACACCATTGTCGACGTGGGTAACATTGTGATTGAGTTCGCTCAAGGTACCAAGAGCGAGGATGATATATATGCTACAAACGTAGCCCGGATCGTGTTGGATGTTTTCCGCATCGTAGAGTGAGTTGAGCCGGCGTTCAAAATCAGAGCGGAAAAAGACCGGTCGGTGGATGTTGAGATGAGAAAAGTAAACGTCGACGATTCTATCGACCATTTTGCGGTCTTTCGGTAACCAAATGGTGAGTTTGGAGACCGATGGGGATGGCACGCCGGCGTTTGACGTCGAGACAGAAATTGAGAACCAGGCATTGGGATCACGGGGGAGAGAAGCCTCGGTGATATTCTGATCGCGACCGGATGTGAGACCATTGGAACCAACGGCGAGATCCTCTCTGTCGTTTTGACCTGCGAGTTGGCTTTCGCTCACGATGAGGGGATGCACACCAAAACTCTTGGCGATGGCCTGGATGGTGAGGTCATCAGTAATGTGACACAAGGTGAAGGGGAGGGGGGTGCGTACGCGGGTGTCGGACATGTCGAGAGACTGAGGATCCTGACCCTTGACCTCGAGGGAGGCAGCGGATGGTGGTGGAGGTTGGTGGGGAGGTGGAGGCTGGATCTGATGGGGTGGAGACTGGATGTGCTGAGGGGG